>WEKW01018586.1:168491-178669 GCA_013389905.1 Sula dactylatra | reverse complement strand
GGGGGGGTGTATGGGTGTGCGTTTGTGAATGGGGATGTAGGGGGCAGGGGGGTGGTCTACATGTGCATGGAGATGTGTGTGCGTGGAACGGGTGTGGGTGGAGGTGTGTGTGCATGGGGGTTGTGCGCGGGATGTAGCCTGTATGGCTGGGGGAGTAGGTGCATGCATGGGGTGGGGGAGTGAGTTTCTGTGCGTGGGGTGTGTGTGTGCATGAGGTGTGTGTGCAGAGTGGTGCCTATGTGTGTGCGTGCAGGGTGGTGCACGTGTGTGTACATGGGCATGTGTGTGTGTATGTGCACGGGAAGGTGTGGGCGTAGGGGCTTGTGCACGGATGGGGGTGTGTGCAGACTGGGGTGGGGGGTGTGTCCACATCTGCGTGTGTGCATTAGTCTGTGTGTGTGCATACGTCTGTGTGTGTGCCGACATATGTGTGTGTGCAGAGTCCAGGGATGCAGGAACTGCTGGTGTTTGGATCCCTCCACGGGAGAGGACAGGACCCTACCTCAGCCTCTGCCCAGGAAGCAGCACAGGGTGCCCTCACCTGTGGGTGCCCATAGGCCCCTTTTCCCTGCCCGCTTGTCCTTCCCTCCCCGGGCACCACTGGTGCACGAGGCACAGGCATGGGACAAGGACACGATGCGCAGGGTGTAGGACATGGGCTATGGCAGGCAGGAGCAGGCAGGAACAGGCAGAGGGGCAGTGCCAGGTGGGGGAGGCAGGAGCCTGGTGCCTTTCAGCCCCTCAAGCCTCATCCCTCCCTGCCCGGGGGCAGAGGCTTTCTGCTCTCACAAAAGCCAGATTCTCCCGGAGATAAAATCCGGTTGCCTTTGTTTTGGGGAAAAAAGACAACAGCAGCTCCCAGCCCCACAACAGAGTCGTTAAGCGAAGGCGTCTCCAGGCAAGGGGTTGGGAGCCACATTCCGGGAGCTGGAATGAGGAACCAGCCGGTGCCCTGCCCCTGTGGCGCTGTGTTCCCCCCCCAGGACTCAGCGTCTCCCCCAGGATCAGAGCCATAACCATCAGGTCTCAACATCCACCCAAGGACTACATAGCATCCTCCCTGCCACCACCCCGGACCTCAGCATCCCCCCAGGGCTCAGCATCCCCCCCTCAGACCGGAGCCATCTCCCTTAGGGCTCCGCATTCCCCAGGACCACAGCATCTCTCTGAGGATCACAGCAATCCCCTCAGGACTCAGCACCCCGCCAAGAACACAGCATCCCACCCAGGACCAGCACTGCAGGGAGGTGGCTGGGAAGCTCCTCAACCCCACTGACACCCCACATCCCGTGGGGACCCACAGACACATCCCATCAATGTGCAGGGGAANGGGGGGGGCAGGCGGGGGGGTGTGTGTGGTGTGTGGGAACGTTGCCTCAGGAAACCAGCAGGATTTACTGGGCTACTCACTAAATCCCCCTCACAAAAGGGGCCTGTTCGTGGGGACAGGATGCCGGTGGCTCAGCCACACTTGTTTGGCCAGCAGAGCCTGGCGGATTAAGGACAATTGGTTCAGCCCTGACAGAAAATACCAGGAATGTTAAACAATAAAAACCACCTCCAGTTGTCGCTGGGCTGTGGGACGCCCCAGGCTGCCTCCCTGCTTGGCCATGGCCACGGCTGCCCCATGCCCGGCAGAGCTGGCTGCGGCACAGCCCACGGCACCCGCTGCTGCAGCTCTGGGGGATGCACGAGTGCCGGGGTATGGGGTGAGGACCAGCCCCCTGTGCCAGGGCAGGCAGGTAGGTACAGTGCTGGGCACCGCTAGGACCCCAAAAGCATTGCTGAGCTGGGCTGGTGTGGGTTGGGCTGTGGGGACAAGGCACTGCCTGCACCCACACCATGGTGCGCTCACTAAGTGAGCAGGGACGAAGTGAGGCCATGGCAGGTCCTGGTTCACCATGTCCCTTTGTGTCCTCCCACCTGGCGTTAAGGATTAACAAAGCCACCTCCACCTCACCCTTTGAAATTGGCTGTGGCCCTGTTTTCCAGACAAAGAGCAGCACCCAAGTAGGCAAGAGCCACACAAACCACACCGGGCATGGGGCACTGCCCGCCGCCCATCCTGCCCCCCAGCACGGAAACCCCAGCCTGCAGCAAGGTGAGGGCAAGATGGGCACAGCCTCCAGGGGCTCAAGCCCCACCCCATGTACCCGGTTGGGTTTACCCCTGGTCTCAGCCGAGAGCTGGGTAGCCCCTTCGGGCAGCCTGGGCAGTTTGCCCTCCGGCGTGTGAATGCCCCATTCAGGGCTGTGCAAAATGCATTGGTTCTGGCACATTAGCAGACAGCTGGGATCCTTCCCGGGAAGGCAGGCTGCCGAGACAGGCAGGTTTCGCACCTGTCTGCCTCCACCCGCTGCGCCGGAGTGGGGGGCTCATCCAGTGGAGAGGGGAGCAGGGCTGGGGATGGAGGCTGTGGGCTGGGCTCCCCCCAGCAGCCCTGTGAGCAGCTGTGATGAGGAGGAGGCCCCGGGATGGCCCTGCAAACCACCAGGCTCACCAGGACATGCAACGCATGGCAGGTGCTGTGCCCATGGCTGAGCCGAGTCCTGCACAAGGGCAGCCGCAAGCTGTGTCCCTCAAGAGCTCGGACCCCAGCGTTAATCACAGCAGCGGTCAGGACTGAGGGATCCCCTTTTCAGTGGCACCAGGCCCAGGTCCTGCCCCATATCACCTGCCAGCCCCGCTGCCCTTGGGCTGGTTTGGGTCAGGCTGTGCCAGAAAGCCAGCTTCCAGGCTGGGGGGCTGTGAGTACAGCTGGGAGCTGGAGGAGGAAACACGATCCCAGGGCTAACGGCCGGCAAAGCCCAGCCCTAGATGAAACCCTAGACCCAGGGAGCGGGCTGGCAGGAGGGGGTGAGACAGCTGCAGCCCCCCTGCCCACGCTCCCAGCAGAGCCAGGCACTCTGAGGCAACAGGGGGGCAACGCAGGCACTGGAGAGCACGGCCTGTGGCCAGAGCCCCCCAACCCATGCTCGCAGGGGTGCTGGGGCTCTGGGGAGGGAGTGCAGAACCTGTAACTCACTTTTATCTGGAGTCCCAGGCAGGGGGGACTGTGGGGGGTCCCCAGCACACAGGGCCTGGCCCCAGAGTGCTTTCCCAGCCTGGGAGCCCATGGCAGTTGGGGGATCGGTTTCAGGGCGATGCTGGTAGCGGAGTTCACGGTGGCTTAGTGCAGCAGTGGCTAATGGGGAACAGATGCGAGGGTGCTTTGTGCCGGAGCGGGCCTGGAGGCGCTGGAGTGGGACATCGCTTCCTGCACCTGTGGCACTGCCTCCATGTCCCCCGGGAGCGCTTGCAGGCCCCGGTGCCGGTTGAGGTGAGGAGGCAGTGAAGAGGCAGTCCCCAACCCACCTTCCCAGCTCGGCTGGGCACTTCGCTCCCCAGCAGCAGCCCAGAAACTGCGCTGGAGTCTATTCCAAAAAAATAATTTATCAGGTTGATATTTCATGTACATAAATATTCATCTCTATGGCTATGTACAGAGGCAGCGGGAGCCCAGCAGGCAGCGGAGCTCCCGCCCAGAGGCACCTCCACTGAAGCACTGGCGAAAGCCCGACTCCCTGGGCGATGCCATGGGCATCCCGGGCAGCGCCCGTCCCGGGGAGGCTATGGCTCCTGCTGCCCTGCAATGCCAGGCAGGTCTTAGCCATGACTGAAGGCCAAGTGCCGAAACGGAGCCTGGAGAGAGGGACGCCCTGCCCCAGCGCTGCAGCTTGGGGCCCTGCCTGCCCACTGCTCACACCGGGCAAAGCAGGGAACCTGTGGGAACCCGGACCCACTCCCCATGAGAGCAGAGGTGCCCTCGGCATTGCCCTTCCCTGCCCACCCTTAAGTCCTCACGCTGGGGTAGGAGAAGAGGCGGGGAGCCAGCGGCAGCGGGTCATGGGCGAAGACAGAGTCGTCAGAAGAGCAGGAGCTGGCGGTGTCCTCGCAGGAGGGCGAGTACTGCTCAAAGGGCATGGAGAGGTCCAGGTACTGCAGGGAGAGATGGTGCCATCAGTGCCGGTGCCATCAGCATGCGCGCCGCCTGTCCCACCACCCACCAGACCCCCCACCACTCACCTCCTCTGAAACCGCTGCCAGGATCTTGTCCAGCCCCTCCACAAGCTGCTTGAAGGTGGGGCGCTGCGAGGGCACGGCGTGCCAGCACTCCCGCATCAGCATGTACCTGGGGGGGGTGGCGAGGGGTCATTAGCGGGGTCTCACTGTGCTGTCTGCCCGCCCTGCCTGGCTGGTACTCACAGCTCATGGGTGCAGTTGGACGGCCGGTCCATGCGATGCCCCTCCTTCAGCAGCTTGAAGAGCTCCTCAACAGGGATGCCGGGGTAGGGAGAGCCCCCCAGTGTGAAGATCTCCCACATCAGGATCCCGAAGGACCATCTGGGATCATGTGAGACAAAGGGGGTTCAGCCACATCCTAGGACCCTCCCTGGGCAGGCAGGACCCCAACTCACCCCACCACACCCTGCAATGCCATGGGAGAAGGTGGCATCACCCTCGGGGAAGATGTGCCCTGCTGCTGCTACTGCTTGTCCTACTCATGGAGACTCTCCAGTTTGTGCATAACCCCATGGTGCTGCTTCATCCCACACCCAGCGGCATCCTCCGCCCCAGCAGCCCCAGGACTCACACATCACTCTGGTGGGTGTAGACGCGGTCGAACAGGGCCTCAGGTGCCATCCACTTCACTGGCAGGCGACCCTACAGGAGCAAAGCACCTGCTCAGCCCTGGACGGGGGTCCCTGTTCCACCCCCTCCCCCAGGTACACCCACTCACATTGCTGGTTTTCTTGTAGTAGTCGATGTCGTGGACGTCCCTGGCCAAGCCGAAGTCAGCAATCTTCATCACACTCTCTGCCGTGACCAGCACGTTGCGGGCAGCCAGGTCACGGTGGATGCACTGCCAGGGGGGAACATTGCCCGCAGGGGGTGTGAGATGGCAGCTTCAGCTCTGTGCGTCCCCTCCCCACACCCAGAGCCACCATTCCCCTCCCATGCATCCCCTGGCACCTCTGTGGTGGTGGGGCCACCCCGCCACTGGGCTGGATGCAGTGACTGGCACAGTGCAGGGGAGACACCCAGGAGGTGGGTCAGGCTTTAAGCCCCACATTTTTGGGGAGATGGTGCCGAGCTTTGCTGGATGTGGCCAGGAGGTTCTGGACAGCCCAGGGGAAGAGGCTGGGCTCCCTCTCTCCACTCAGAGAGGGGACAGTGGGAGGACACAGCTCCTCCATCACCGCCTTGCCCCGCCACCCCAGGCTGTGCTGAGCACAGGCAGCCTGCATGGGCTGTGCCAGCCCTACCCGTTTGGACTCCAGGTACTCCATGCCACGGGCCACCTGGTAGACGCAGGAGACCAGGTCCTTGAAAGAGAGCTGCTCCTCAGGCATCGCCGTGACATCAAAAGCGTAGTCAGGTGTTGGGGGGCGGCGGGCACGGAGGTACTCACGCAGGTTGCCCTTCGCAGCAAACTCCACGATCACGTACAGCGGCCCTGGGAAGGTCATCCACTCTGCTCAGACCCTGCCCTGCCCTGTCCCACCCCAGCATCCCGCCTGGCACTGTCCCCAACAGCCCCATCCCCTGTTCCTGCTCCATGCCCATGCCCTGCTTGAGCCCTGCCTGCACAGCCCCTCACCATCCTGTGTGCAGACTCCCAGCAGGTTGATGATGTTCTTGTGCTTGTCCATGAGCTTCATCATCTCCATCTCGGATATGAGGTCAGCCAGGTCCTTGTCTGTGGCGTTGTCTGGGGAAGGAGGGCCATGTCACCACGCCAGCTGGGGTGGTTTGGCAGCCTTTCACTGATGCCACCTTTGTGACTGGGACACTGGCAGGGGAACAATTACCTTTCAGCATTTTCACAGCCACAGTGACGGCTCTGTCTGGCCGGTCTCTGTCGATGCCGTAAGCCTCTGCCCGCACCACCTGGCCAAAGCAGCCTTCCCCCAGCGGCTTGCCCAGCACCAGCCTGGAAGGGATGGGCAGAACCATGAGGGACTGCAGGGATGGCCCCATTCCCCGCTACCACATGGCCGGACCCCAAGGGGCAGAGGCGGTGCGGCTGCCCCTCTCCGGTCTCAGCCGAGCCCCAGCACTCTGGGGCACGGTGGTGTTGAGGTGTCTGGTGATGGCTGGAGACCTCCCCATCCATCACCTGCCTGTTGCTCTCCCTGGGGTGGCTGGGAAGAGCCGCCCCCCTACCCAGACCGGCCCCATGCCGCCTAGCACCGTACTTGTCTCGGGGGAACTCCCACTTGGCATCGAGGGGCAGGTCCAGCTCCATGACCCCAGACAGCATCGGGGCGCAGCTGGAGGAGAGACGAGTGACGCGCATCAGGGACGTGCTAGACTTCCCGGAGGAGCTGGAGTCCAGGGAGAACTGCAGAGAGAGCCCAAGGGACCTCAGCCATCCCGCCCCATGTGCCAGGGCCAAACAGAGACCCAAGGGTGCTGCAGAGAGACCCTCACTTGGAGAAGAGGGGTGAGGGAGCCACAGGAGGCAGTGAGGGCAGCCGCAAGGCTGGCAGCAGGATAAGGTGTGACGGGCGCATGTGGCACTTGTGGAGCCAGTCGGTTGCCAAGGTCCCCCTCCACCCCCAGGGCTCCAATTGGGCACCCACCTGTCGGATGAGCGGGAATTTGGAGAGCTTGTGGACTGCCATGGGCTCCAGGGGCTGCTTGCTCGATTGAGTCTGCATCCGGCACAGCACCACGATGATGGCAGCCATGGCCACAGCCAGTGAGCCCGAGGTGTAGATGATGATGTCTGTGTATTTGGCCTCAGGGGCTTCAGTGTCCCGCACCAGCTCCTCTTCTGGAAGGAGCAAATTAGTCAGCCTGAGCCATGGTCCCTGGATGCTGGGTGTCCCAGCTCCCACCCCAGGACCCCCAGCCCCACCTGGCAGCACGGTGAGCCAGGCAGACTGGTAGGAGAGGCCGATGGAGTTCCCTGCCAGGCAGGTGTACTCGCCAGCATCCTCCATGGAGACGTTGCGCAGGTACAGCACCTCCACCTCGGAGCTGTTGATGTCTGCGGTCTGCCAGGGAGTTGGATGGATGGTCAGCATCCCTCCCTCTCCTCAGGGGGCTCTGTGCACCCCCCGTCACCACCTTGGGGTGGGCGTCTGGGACCTGGATGCTTCCAGCCCTTGTTACCTTGAGCACTTGCACGTAGGGGACCCCGTCGGGACCATAGCTGCTGCCGTTCACTTCGATGTGCTTCAGCCACTGGATGTGGGGCTGGGCATCACTGTAGACCTTGCAGAAGAACTCCACGTCACTGCCCACCAGGGCTGTGGTGTTGGCTGGCAGCCCAGCCTGCAAGATGGGCCTGTGCGGGGACCTCTCTGCACAGAGAGCAGAGCAGTGTCACTCACACTGTGGCCCAGAGCAGAGGCTCCTTTCTTCCTCCCTCTGCCTGCTCTGAACCCATGGAGAGCCCTTCCCCAGCCCTACAGCAGACCAGCGCAACCTGAGCCTGGTCTCCATCCCCACGTCCCTTGGGTGTGAGGGACACGTGGACTGCACCAGTGGAGAGGACACAAGCAGAGGCCCCTCTGTCCCCTTCCCTGTGACCCCGACCCTGCTGCCAGGCACGGGGCGAGCGGGGACCCACGACCAGTGTTGCACCAAGGAGCCCTCACCCAGCACATCCAGGAGGTAGCTGTAGCGGATGCTGCCAAACCTGTTCTCCACCAGGCAGGTGTAGTTGCCGCGGTCAGAGGGCACCACGCTTTCCATCACCAGGCTCCAGTGCTGGTGCCGGAGCTGCAGAGGGGGGAGGTAAGGCAGCAAGGTGCAATGGGGCAGCCAGACCGTGGGAGGGGAGACTGTGGTGGGGGCCCTGGCCCTTACCCGGATGCCTCCGATGCGGTGCTCCCCCCGGAACTCGCGCCCGTTCTTGAACCAGCGAATGCTGGGGCTGGGGCTGCCCGAGGCTGGGCAGCGAAACTTCACTGTGTTCCCCGCAGGGACTGCATACAGCTTCTTGTCCATCCGGTGTGGGTGAGTCCAGTAAGGAGCTGGGAAGGCACAGGACATATGGTGGGAGGGGCCCAAGGGGCAGCACAGACACTGCCAGAGCTGCTGCCAGAGCTGCTCCCAGCCGCTAGTGCTGTGACCAGGAAGCAGCAGTGCCCCACGCAAGGCACTGCCCTGAATGGCCTCGTCTGGGGGCAGGCAGGACCTCACGCTGCTCGACCTGCCTCAGCTGCCCTCTCCCGGCCAGGGTGGCACTGACCTCTGGGCACATAGACGGGCTCCTCGTTTCGGTCTCCGTGGGGACCGTCCCCATCACTATCTTCATCATCATCACCTGACGCCAGTGAGTCTGCAATGGAAGATGGGTTGAGAGGGACATCCCTGCCTGCAGGGCCAGGCGGGCAGCGGCTGCCTTGCTGCACCAGGGAGGGGGAGGAGCTGGGTGCTGCTGGGGCTCCTACCCACAACAGAGATAGTGAAGTTGCGCAGGATCTCCCCAGTCCCCTGTGCCTGGCACACATAGAGCCCTGAGTCCTCGTAGGTGACCTCCGAGATCTCCAGCAGGCTCTGCTGGAGATGGATACGACCCCCTGGGACAAGCAGCCGGGACTCCTTGTACCAGACCACGCTGGCACCACTCTGGTTGGCGTCACAGTACAGCTTCAACACGTTGCCTGGGTCCAGCAGGAGATGCTTCTCTTCTGACTCCAGCAGCGGGCTCTCGAAGAGCTCTGGAGAGACGCTATGAGTGCCTGGCCCTGTGCTCACCCCTCCCCAACAGCAGGACCCTGCCACACGCCTACCCCAGTGCAGAAAACACATGGTATGGCACAGCATGGCACCCGGCTTTGCTGTCCCAGATGCGGATGAGGGCCGGACTCTGCCCTGGGGTGCAAGGACGCGGTTTCCCCAGAAGCATGTCCCCGTCCAAGGCCACACATGCCACCGTCCTTCTACAGACGCCACTCCCAGCAGCGCAGGGTGCCCAAGCCTGCCCTGCCTCACCAAACACAGCACCAAACAAGGGCACCAAACCCTACTGGCCTCCCACTGTCGGACCTCCACATGTCGGACCCCAAGCACAGCCGGGACCCCCAGCCCTGGCTGGCCCCAGTGATGCCTGGGCTGGGCAGCGGTGCCTTGCCTGCTGATGACCAGCAGCAGGCGTGTGCACATGGAGGGCAGAAACAACCCAACCACCGGTTCAGCAATCCCCACTGCAGCCTGACTGCCTGTGTGCAGGATCCTGGGGACACACGTGCATCCCTAGCCCTCTGCATGGCTATCGCAGAGCAGGATGTGGAGTAGCAGGGTCTCTGCTCCCCTGGGACATGCGCTTCTTCTGTACCCACCACCAAGAGGCACAGACTGCCCGCACCTCTAAGGTGTTTGCATTCGCCACGAAGCCACACACAACTTCCACAGCCCACAGCGTTCACACCATCCCGCTCTGCTGCACACATCCACCGAGCAAGCCGAGTCCCTCTAGCACAGGGACAGCCTGTCTGGAGCCACCCTGCTCCTTCCAGCCTCCACACCTCCTCGCCCAGTGATGGAGACCTGGATGGGTGCCCCCAGCTCCTGCCAGCCCAGCCCTGCAGTCAGAGCTATGGGGCTGCGTGCCCAGGGCGAGCATCCAGCACCCCCAGACCCAGGGGCTCGCTGCCCAGCTGGGGGTCGGCCTTCCGAAAGCAGGATCCCCATTCCACCGCCCCCAAGCCCCCTTTCGTGTCGTCGCCCCCCGCCGTACCTGGCTCCATCGCCCTGCCCTGGGCAGCAGCTGCCAGCAACAGCCCCACCAAGACCTGCAAGAGGGGCCGCATCTTCCAGGCCCCTCCGGCGCGGCAGCTCCTACCCTGTGAGACAGGCAGGGCCAGGGTGAGCGGAGCCGGGCAGGCAGCTCCCTCCCACGCCCTGCCCTGGCCTGGCAGGGACCCGCCGGCAGGGAGGGGGTGGCCGGTCCTCGGGGCACGGTGGGACAGTGGTGCGGGTTCTCCAGGGCACCCCGAGGGTGGGTGCGCATGGAGGGAAGGCAGGGCCCTGAGCAGTGAAACCCCTTCTAGCCCCCTCCCTCGGCGGCTCTGGGGGTGGGCACGGGTGGGGGGCACCCCGATTGGGTGCAGGGACCCGACCCCTCCAGCCAGCCGCAGCCTGGCCAGGGCGCTGGGAGAGGCTAACGGGGCGCGGGGGGG
>WEKW01018586.1:153314-168115 GCA_013389905.1 Sula dactylatra | reverse complement strand
CCCCGCTCTCCCGGCCGCCGGCTCCTTTGCAAACCGACCCGTCGCAGAGCTGGGGGGGCGGCAGCTCCCTCCCAGCACGGCTCCGCCGCCGCAGCATCGCCCCACGGGTGGGGAACGCGTGGGGCTGCGGAGCACCCGGGGCTGCTCCCCTCCGGGCAGACCCCACGTGTTAGGCCCCCACGCTGCACATGGGGCATGGGAGGCAAGGCCACCTCTGCCCCTTCTTCCCCCCACCGCACCCCGATTGCCGGGAGCGGGTGTGCATCCCGGCCCCGGAGATGCCGAGGGCTCCATGGCAGCGGCACCCACCCGAGTGGGTGGCCTGGTCCGGGCCGGGCGCTGCGCGTTGCTGGGTGCCTGGCAGCCCAGCAGCCCAGCTCGCTAATTGTGCCGCAATTAGTTGCAGCGTTATCACTGCTGATGCCATAAAGCGGCTGTGACCCTCATTAGGAGCCCATAACAGAGCATCGTAAAACTGCGAGGCCGCGAGCCAGGGTTGGAGTGGCCCTAATCTGACCCATAAACACTTTGCCTTCGCTTTCCCCGAGTTCCTGCCTGTACCGAGGCGGGCAGACCCCACCATGCCCAGGCCCTGCTGCCCACCTGCCTGCTCACACAGGATCCCCGGGCACAGGAGGAAGCCTGGCCTGAGACCCTCCAAGCCAGCATGGTCCCCAGGCACACCCTCCCCTGAGCATCCTGCTGCCAGTAAGAGAGGACAGGGTGATCCCAGCACATGGTCAGGATCCGATCCCAAAGCTGCTCTCCCTCCCTGCATCACTGTCTGCTTCACCATCTTTCTGCTTTCCAGCAAGACTTTGCTGGGGCTGTGGTGAGCCCTGCACGCAGCCTTGCCCATGCTTGGCATGGATCCTGAGGTCGTGTGAGCGGGGTATGGCTGTCACTGTCATCCCCCACCCCATAGGGCCATGCTGCCAGGGCCAGGGCACAGTTTTGTCCATGCTGCTCTGGTGTGCAAAACCAGCAACTTCCAGCATGGCACAGTTTCACTGCAAGGGCTGATTGGTGCTGTGATCTCCCATAGCACTGACCACCCCATGCTGCTCCCCACCTCGGGTGCTAGTCCCCACCCTGGGGTGCTGTTCCCCTCCAGGGCGCAGGGGCACATGGAGCAGTCCTGGGGGCCAGCAGCCCCCAGCAGCTGTTCATTCCTGCCGGCACGTGAAGCGGATGAGAACATCAATTTCACGGAGCAGCAGCCGCCTCTGCAGAGCTCACAGTGTGCCGGAAGCACAGAAAAATGTTGGGTTCAGCTCAATTCGAACCAAAACCAAATTAAAACCAGAGAGAAGAGGTTGTTCCCAGTGCCGGGAACATTGGGGGAGAGCTGGCATTCAGGGGAGCCCATGGGAGCCACAGCCTGAGATGGACATGGAGACACCCCCCCATACCCCAGCCAGGTCCCCCAGTGCTGAGTATGGTGCCAGGTGGGAGCAGGGCAAGGGGAACAGCGCTGGCAACTCACCCTGTGCCATACCAAGCATCCCTGACAGGCCAGGGTGATGCTGGGTGCAGGCTGGGGCACAGTGGGGCAGTGCTGCAGGCGGCTGGGAGCCGGTCTCCTTCCTGCTGTGGGGCGTGCTGGGCTGGGGGTCAGGCTGCCTGGCTTGATTTATAACAGCAACTGACAGCAAACAAAAAGCCCTTCATGGCAGCACAGCCTCACTGCCTGCCACCCGCTGCCGGCAGCACCACCACGGCCTCCGCCACGCCAGCAGCTGAACAAGGGAAGACTGTGCCAGCGCCGGCGCCCCACGCTGCGGGTGCACCCCTGCCCCAGCACCCTCCTTTGCTGCCCCTGTCCCCCCAGCCCCGCGGGCTGCTCCCATCAGCTGTGGCACTGCAGGGGACACGTGCCGACCCGGCTGCTGAGCCACGGAGGGTGAGAGCTCAGTCGCAGTGGGGTGCCCAGGGAGGGAGCATATCCCCAGGGCCCTGCAGATGAGGCAGTGAGGGGGCTGGCACAGTGCAGATGGGGCGGGGGGACACACTGCCCCATACCCAACTGAGAAGAGGTGATCCCCTGGCCAGACCCTCAGTCTCGCTTAGGTGCACAGGGCCCCGCAGCAGTGAGCATGCACGAGGGGCTGGGTGCGCTGGGGCCAGCACACTGGGGCTCCATCCTCCCGCCCCTGCCCCTTCCCCCAGGCAGTAAATCATCCTCGCTCCCCTCATGAAAGGCCTGTGTATGCGCTGCCGGCGCAGGGAGCCTGCCTGGTGCCAACAATATTGCTCTTGGAAGGCAGCCGGGGCTGTGGGAACACAGCCGCCCCTTGTGCCTGGCCCCAGTGCTCGCCGCCGCTCCTGCTGCGGTGGCACCTGCGGCCAGCGTGAGTGCATGCGGCACGGTGGCTCCTGGGGGGGCCAGAGCCCGGGGGGCTCTTTCCTCCTGGAAGTTTCTCTTGGCTTCCCCTGAACGGCTGTTGTTTGGGGTGCAGGCTCCCCGGCTCCCCATACCTCATATGTGCCTGGAGTCTGAGGCTGAGCAAGCTCATGCCGTGTGCCAGGGTGATGTGAACCCCCTGGCACGGAGGGAACAGGCCAGCCCCAGAGCGCAGGGGTCCTGGGCTGCCCCAGCACAAGGGCTCCCGGCTCCATCCAGCCTTGCCGGCCTTGACATATGGCAGCTTCCAGCCCCAGCCATGACCCGCTGCCCTTGTATCAGCAGGGACCCGCCGAGGCAGGCAGGGGCCGAGCCGGAGGGGCAGGCAGCCCCCCCCAGGCCTGGCAGGATGCTCCACAGGAGCCAGGTCCTGCACTGAAGGCAAGCAGCTGGGCTCGGGGCAGCACTCCCCGCCAGGCCCTGGTCTTGCCTGCCCATCCTTATCTCTGGCAGGGAGGGACCGATGGAGCAACCCAGCCCGGTTAAGGTTTAACCAGGCAGAACTTGGCAAACATGAACCTGCTGCTCCCTCTGGGAAGTGGAGAACATGGGGCCCATCACGGGGGCTGTGGGATGGGATCACCGTGGCCCCAGGCTTAGGCCAAGCTCCCAGTGTGGCACAGGAGCACTCACAGATTTGGGCACTGAGGGCTGAGCTGGGAGCATGCGGGGCCAGGTCTGGCCCAGCAGCACAGAGTGGGCAGCACCGTGCCTCATCCCTGCTGCAGCCCTGCCACCCCTGCTTGTCCCAGCTGGGCTGGGTAGCCCTGGGGCTACAGCTGGCACAGGGAATGGGGTGCACAGTGCTGGGACAGATGCTGCTCGCTTTGGGGACATGGCACACACCATGCACTGGGCTGGGCACAATGGTCCCCATACGGGGGCCGAGCAAGCAGGAGCTTTGCCCACCAGCCCTGGCCCCTGTGGGGCGTCGGGGGCTCCTCCCAGGAGCAGTGTGGCTGCAGCAGGGGGCTGCGAGGCAGAAACGGGGCCACCCTGATGCTCCCAGCCCCTAATCGCAAGCAGGCGCCCGGCCTTGCCTCCACATCTGCACCTGATTTACTCGCTGGAGCCAGCGGGGCCACGAGGGATGGCAGCGGTTGGGGCTGCGGCCAGGGCTGTGCTCCCCCCAGCTGAGGGGGGGACCTGGGGCCCAGCCCCACGCAATACCGAAGGAACCGGCTCCTCAGACCGACAGGCTCCATGGAGCTGGCTGCGGCATGGGATGGCGGCACTTCCGTGGGGGACGTGGCTGGCGGGTGGCTCTGTGCCCTGTGCTGCGCCTGCCAGCCCGGAAGGCGCTGGGGCTCGGCCCGGCGCAGGCAGCCAGAGCCCTGGCCCAGCAAGGTGCTGCCCGCAGAGGCCCCGGCAGGGAGGGGTGGGACTGGGCAGCCCCGGCTGCAGCCGGGCAGGGGCACTGGGCCGGCAGCACACTGGCAACGAGGTGCAGCCTGAGGACAAGGGCCATGCTCCGTCCTCAGCCTCCCCCAGCATGTAAGTGGCTCTGGCCCCACAGCCAGGCTGCAGGTCCCCTCCTGTCACGCCCAGGGGTGCCCACAGGTGCTGGGGTCCCCCGAGAGCAGTCCAGCAGCAGGACAGGCAGCCAGCAGGGTGGGGACACAAGTGATTTTTGGAGCATGAGGATGTGGCTGGCACGGACCTGCCATGGGCACTGCAGCTCCCACACAGCTGGCAGGGCCACCTGGTTGTGGCCATCCTGGCATGGCGGCTGCCAGCCAGCCTGCTGCTGGGGAAGGGGACGTGCCAGGGGTACAGGCAGCTCCGCGGCTGCTGCCGCCTCCACTGCACCCACCCGGGGGAGCACCTGCACCCACAGAAGGGCCAGGAGCTGCCAGACACAGCACAGCCCTGCAGCGAGGAGGCGAAGGGGTCAGCGAGGGACAGGCTGGCATGCTGCCCCAGCAGAGCCGTGCACCACGGGAGCAGGACGCAGCCCGTCCCTCCCAGCACTAGCCACATGGCCAATGGCAGTGCCATCCTCGGTGCCAGCACAAGGCCCTGCATCACTCTCAGGGACACCAGTCCCCTGCGCTCTGCCATAGCCCTGCCTGCGGAGGAGCAGGACAGCCAGCCCCGGGCACCTGAGCCGGCCCCAGGGAGCAAGCTGCCCTCAAACAAACGGACAGCAGCAGTGCACGCTTGCTATCGCACTGCTCCTGTGCTGCCACAGCAGTGCCAGGGAACAGCCCAGCATCCTGCGGCAGTCACAGATGTTTTCGGCACAAGCTGCACAACAGCTTGCAGAAGTGCCAGCAGCCTCCCAGCCCAGACCTTTCTGTCTTCCCCTTGGTGACTGCAAATCTAATGATATTTCATATTGCTCTCAAAGATGGAGAAAACATTTGTAATGCTCTGGCTTATCACTAAGCTGCCCAGTCGTGAAAGAAGCGGCAAGCTGATGCATTCAAGAAATAGTACAAAAAATAACAGAGGAAGAGAAAAGTGTTTTAAGAAATCTCTGCTTGGTGCTAACTTTTCCTGTCAAGTGCCCAAGGCCTCACTGACTTGCCAGAGCAGCACAGAGGAAGGCACTTACTGGCTTTGTCTGGGCCTCAGGGTGCCACAGGAAGACAGCAGTGCCTCAAGGAGGGCGGATGGGACCACAACCCTCCCACCCCTCCCGAATATTTCAAAGGTGTCTGCATTCTGTTCTTTGAAGTATGGCAAAATCCCAGGAAGGGCTCTACCAGAGAGACAGCACCCAAAAGTAGTAATAAACACTCTATTTGGAGAGCTTCACCTTAGGGAAACAGCAGATACATAAACACTGTGTACAGGGGAAGGCAAAACTGTCAGTACACAGACAGGAGTGACACACCAGAATGGGCAGTGCTGGAAATGGATCCCTCTTGGTGTCGATGCATAGCACATCTAGCGGGCACCTGCCCTGGTACAGCAGGACGAGAGCTAAGCAGCAGAGACCGGAGTTGGAGGCCATCCAGGGCTACCAGGCGCACAATGCTTCCTTCAGTTCATCGCAATTTTCTGCTCATTGATCAGCTTGCAAGGTTTAAAAGGACTCCCTCTGTAGCAGGAGACTAAGGTCAAACCTCGGCAGTAGAGCAAGACTGGAAAAGATTAGGAAGGCAAACCCAGACCAGCAGGAGCCTGTCCTAAGGGAAGATGGCAGATTCTGTGCAGGGTGAAGAAAAACAAAGCTCATGCACAGCCTGGGGTGGGGAAGGGAAGGCACTCACTCCAAGCACTGAGGTTAGCAACCAGCTCTCTCTCCCTTTGCTTAACCTGACCAGTGCGCACACCAGATTTTGGAATTGCCTCTACGGCCCAGCTCTCAGCCCTGTGAAGGTGTCAGCTGCTCTGCTGGCACACAACACTGGGAGTCAAGGGCCCCAGACTGCCCTCCAGCAGCTGCCAGGGCCACGCAATGGGAGGCAGCAGCTTGGCTCAGCCCACCCTGGCAGTGCTGTGTGCCCGCGGCTGTCACCCACACCCCTGCCAGCCCCGCGGAGCCCCACCAGGCAGGGAAGTCCTTGGAAGGGCCACATCCACATCCTTCTGCCCCGTCGAAGAAAAACAGCAAGACGTTTGCCACAAACTAGCAAAGTCTCAGCTCCACAGAGGCGTTGATACTGGGACAAAGCCGCAGGGTGCCTGACTCAGAGCACTGGCACTGAACACTAGGCCAGCCCAACGTACATGGCTCTTGTGGTGGGCTAGTAGAGAACAGGCAATGCCTTAGCTTAAGGCAAAACATCTAAAGAACTCATCCAAAACGCACAGCAGTCTCGGATGCCTGCCCTTCCTTCCGGGGCCTTTTCTAACCAATCTAGTACATTAACACCATGAGGAGACCATCAGTCTTAATTTCTGGGTTTGAAATATAGAACATCCTTTATCCAGGATGGTAGAAATGCATAAGAACTTGGAATAGAGGGGTTGGACAAGTAGCATCTAATGAAGGACTAATGAAGACAGGTTTCCAAAGGATTTGTAGTTTTTTAGTCAGCTAACAATTTGACCAAGTTATACTACAGTTTTCTGCTGCATCTTGATTTATTCCCCCTCTTTTCCCTTAAAACCCTCCTTTCCCAGAGTATTTTGGTGGCAGTAGGGTAAATGCTGCACTTCCACACAGACCCCAACACAATTAGTGATGAACTCACGCTGCTCTACCTTCCTCTGCCGACTGCATTCAGATCTTGGAGATCTCTACCGCTGCCAAGTTTGGCTGAGATCTGTTTAAGTGACAGGGGGTAAAGACACACATGGTGAATGATCATGTACACCTGTTTCCATAGGAAACCAGGCTGAACAGTTACTTCCTTCCACATGGAAATCCTCAGAGCAGAGGGCTGAGGAGAGCCAGGAGTCCTAACCCCTCTCACAGCCCTCCACTCCCACCAGCAGTAGTTTGCACACCACAAGTTGTAACTACTTGTTAGACAGACCCAAACAACCCACCTCCAGAACCAACGGCTGCAGTACTGCGAAAGGCTCTGGTGGCAATCAGTGGCTCATGAAATTCTGCACACAAACCTGGCCAGAGGACGCACGGAAAGAGATGCCATGCAGGTTATTCCCTGTTTTAGGCCTGTACAAAGCCAGGCAACTGGCATAGTGTCCCATCCACGCTGCATAAGCACTGCTTGCTACGGTCTAGGAGTTCTCCTCCAGCAGAAGCCACCTCTGAGCATGGGATGCTGGCCCTCCAGGTGCAGGAATCCATTATTTGCTCTGGTGAGGGAGGAGGTGGCCACTACCAGCCTGTTGCCAAACCCTCCTTATACCAGATACACACTTCCTCTCACACCGCACCCACCTACACAGGAAGCAATTACACAATGAAAACTACTCTAAGGGAGTGAAGTATTTGCTGTCTAGCAAGTCTCTTCCAGCTGGATCCTTTTCCTGACAGATTCAGTCCCCGTTCTGCTCAACGGGTGCATACAGGAGGGTAGGGCTTTGCTTATCCAGAGGGATAATGAAACCATTGTGGGCTGGCAAAGGATGTGCGTTCTTGGGCCACCAACAACTCCAAGAACAGTGCTGCAGCTTGCTCTAGAAGTCTTGGCTGAAATAACTGTAGCCTCCTGGGGCAGTTGACTCTTCCCGGACGTACTGCTGTGGTGGAAACGGTCCGACAACCGGCACTGCTCCTGGCATCCTGGACATTGAAGGGAGTGAGAAGAAGAGAAGGGAAAAAAGTCAGAACTGCTCTGAAATCTGCCAGCTGCAATCACTGCTCAGCAGGCACGGCTGTCAGCGGAGCAACAGCCTACTGTAGCCAAGCCAACAACTTGCCAGAAAAGCTTCCAAGTGCATCCTTGCCCTCCAGTGCATGTGTGTAAACAGACACCTTTAGCATGGCAGATTTAGCTATTGCACAGCTCAAAGGCTGTTAATGAGCTTCCATTACAAAGCCAGTATCCTGGCTCTCTTCATACTGCAGAAGTTGGCCTGGAATGGGAGTGAATGGCTGAATCCAGAAGCAGGTTTCTCAACAGCTGTGGTTGCAACAGCTCGGACAACATCCATGTCCTTAAAGGGAACATTTATGTGTGTGTGTTGGGAACATCCTCAATGTTATTTATCTAGAACGGGACATTTGCTATTCACCGATCCGGTTGTGCCGTTCAGGACCCAAAACTTTCCTGGGATGACAGATGGAGCATGTGTCTTCCAACCAAGTACTCCAGAGAGCCAAGGGACCACGGGGCTGTTATTCCACAGACAGGCAACAAGAGGAACCAGTTTTCTGCCTGTTCTCTCTGGGAAATTTGGCTAGGAGTCTGCCCTCACTTCATACAGGGTTTCCTAATACCTCTTTCTTGTAAGAAGCTCTCTAGCCAACCCAGGCTCATTACTGAACCTCTTTTAGCAAAGGCTTTGAAATTAGAGATCTAAACTTTGACAGTGTCCAGAACAAGTATTTTTGGTATTAATCATCTGGCAGCCTAAATTTTTCAGATTAATAATCTATGCAGGGAATACCATTATTTAACTCACCAGCTGTGAGAGAGAGTTCAGGAATATAGTCTAGGTTTCTGGAGTGTGCTGACTACATTCCAAATTTTAAGACAAGCAACCCTAAGAGAGATTAGAATGGCAAGCAGATCTCCACTGAGCCAGTCTTTAATTAAATTAAAATCTCAGTTGTTAGAGAAATGGTGTTTAATGGGTGTCAGGCTGGACCTGCTCACTGCAAAGGTCCACACTGAGCTGAACCATCAACAACCAAAGGCAACGGCAGGGCATTTCTACTTCAGCAGCACCCCAAAGCTGCCTGCAGAGGGAGCTGCCGAAGTGAGTCGGCTTCAGGACAAACAGAGCAAGCTTGCTTGCACAAGCCCTGTTGTTCTACCTGCAAGTCAGCTGGAAGTATGCATTCAAAACTACATTTTAAGTTATATTTAAGCCATCGATTTGAACAGTGAGGCTGGAAACACACTTAGACAAGAATGTTACTTACTGATTCTTGTGTTTGAAGCCACTGATGTGAGCTTGGTACTGCTCTATGGAGTTCAGTACTATGTTACATGTGCTGCAGGGGTACCCCTTCCCAGCTGAAACAGACATCAATGTTAGCACACAGAGCTAGCCAACAACTTGGTGCCTGAGGTAGAAACAAGTGAGATAATCCATCACTTGATGTGTTAAACAACCTCTAAACAAAGACAAATAGCAAGTCAATAGCCTGACCAGGTGGGGAGGTCGCAGAATTCCACTACCCCACCATGTATTGGCCAGTCACTGCGAGGAAATCACTAAGCCAGAAAAGCTTTCCTGGTCAGAACACGGGTTTGTTTATCTATAAAAATGAAGATGCATTTCGTATAAACAGCTCACAATATCAAGACACAATAAAAGTCTCATCATTAGGACACCAAACCTGATCCTATGCTGCCTTTGCAACTCTCCCAAATTCCCACTTCTTCTGATTGGTACATCTCATAACAGAAAATGAGGGAGATACTCAATTTGTAAGCTTAAAGTGTTTCAATAAAAAAAAAAAAAAGCAGCCAGAGGAGATTACACGCAATGTCCAGTTCCACAATACAGCATTCTGCTAAGTCTTGCTGAGGTGCCAACTGAGAATATTAAGCAGGTGCCAAGTGAGAATATTAAGCTCTATCCTCAAGCAGTTTGGTTACAGTCAGCCTATCAGTTAACTAAAAACAAAACAAAACAAAACCCCCCAAAAAATTAAAAAAAAAAAAAAAAAAAAAAAAAAAAAAAAAAAAAAAAAAAAAAACAGAAAAAAAGTTGTACTAGACAGATCAATGGTTTTGTGTAACATGACAACTCCAGCTGGAATGAAAGTTCGGGAGGTCACAGATACCAAACAGGCGAGCATGGCAGCACAGCTCAGCACAAGAATCTCTAACAGGGAAACTGGCAGTTGTCCTCAAGACATTAAACACTCCTGAATTTTGGCTCACTGGGGAAGGGCTCTGCCTGGGAGTCTCACAAAGAAAATATTTCCTTAAGGTGAAAGGGGAGACTCACCCCAGGGGTGCAGAGCAGCACAACACATGATATAGCAGACATTTCCCACCTGGCTGCTGCACCTCAGAGAGATTCCAGACTCTAGTGGGCCGTTCAACTCTCAAAACAGAGCTGGACCTGGGCGGGAAAGGCCAGAGAGGCAGTTACAGCCCTTACGCCTGCCTCCCTGCATGACTGAGGTCAAGATCTCTCTGTTGCAAATCTGGCAAACAGGTGTGTGCATAAGTTGTCTAAACTGCACTCCTGTGCCCCAAACGGATGGTTCCTAGAGGAACTTTAAGCAGACAAACACCTTGGTGTTGCACTCTGAAGAACACATCTTTACCTGCTGCCAGCCAGATCCCAGCAGAGAGGAGTTTAGGGACAGGTATGGCTGTTAGCACTCAGAGACGGGCAAAGACAGTGGGAGAAAACACCCCTGACTGCAGCCCATCGCATCCGAGCAGCCCTCGATTACAGCCCAGGCTCTGAAACCTTGCCTGAACAGATAAAGTGCCGTGGAGATGTGGATGTGGGTATTCTGGTACTGCTGGCACTTCACAGGAGACATCACTCACGCAGGCAAGGGCACTGCCCACCTACCCAGCCTGCCTGGGCTGGGGCTCCTGCTACTGTCAGCACCTGAGTCACACTAAAGGGGATCCATTCACCAGGCTCCACTAACTAGGTAAAGAGCAGATGGGTAACGCTAGATACCAAGCACCTTTTTCATCTCCCACACGACTACGCAATGTGGGAGAGAATATTACTTGGATAATTGAGCCTCATTTTTCGTAAGTTCTACCAGTATCTAAAGATGGCCTGCAAAGAATTAGAATAATTAATCTTCTGCTTGTGTGGGTTTTTATGACAGAGAAAGACGCCCTTGAAGAAGATTTTAAGATTATTTGTCTGCTTATTATTTACCTCAAGCATCCAGCAGGTACTAGACTTCCTGGTCCAACAGAAGGCTGCTGGGAGGAACAAGGGAGTTTACTGTGAGCTCCTAATGCTTTCACTGGACTCCAAGGGCTTTCATCACGTAGAAGTGCTCATAAGCAGCAGATCATAAACCAAATGAGTTTTAACTGTCTGCCTAAAGTTCCTCCTTAATAGCTCTTTTTTTTTTCCCCCCACATTCCTGCTTGCTCCAGAGAGAGTTGCATTAGTTCATCAGATGGAAGTGCCCACACAGAGGCAGAAAAGCATGAAGGGAGAAATCTCTCTGGCTTTCATGAGCTTTGAAGCAGCAGGTGCGGTTAAACCTATTTCTTCCATCTTTGGCTAGTCCCCTCCAAAGATGTTTTTTAAACATCAAATGCCACTTTCATCTTACTATTTTGGATGCAATCCACCTAGCTAGAAACAGTACTGGCCAAAATCCCTGGATTATCTGCACAGAAAATAAAAAGGACACATCCCCGATTAGAAAACTTTGCAAAGCACAACCCAAGGCTTATCACAAGTAGCTATAGTCTGAAACCTCTCTTGCTGCCAGGGGGTTACAACATCAACCAAACCAATCTTATGGTGTATAGGTATATAATCAAGAACCCACCACAAGCAATTCTCCCCTGCTCCCTGTGCACAGACTTTTGTCCCAAGACCTGTCAGACACATACTGTTGCTCTCCCACACTGCTCTTCTGCTATTTATCAGCCTGCCTGCTGAGAACTCACCCATGAAGGACGATGCCGGTGCATCAGGGGTTCGGCCATAGTGTGCCATCAGCTTGTGTTTGGTTTCCTGCTTTCTGTGCTTCTTGCCTACATAATGCTGTTTTGCCATAAGGGGGTTGTTGAAAGTAGCATGGCAGAGGCTACAGAACTTGTCTGGGTCAGTAATGTCCTTGTTCTCTTCGTTAGAAGACACAGTAGAGGTGGGGAGGGTAGCAGGATGTTTCTGTGGGGGCACCGCTTCTGTAGGGTGAATCCAAACTCTTGGTCAGTCACAAAACTCAGAGGTAAAAAACAGTCACTTTATTCCCTAAAACCTGCATTAAAAAAAAAACCCAACAAACCCACTACACCTAAAACCCAAACCTAGACAGAATGCAAGACATCTAGATGAATTCATGTTGCTCCTACCTCTTCCCTTAACACTGCAGAATTGAAAGGCATGTGGTAAGACAAGTCAGAGTAGGCCAGAAAAACTTCCAGCGTTAAAAAAACCCCAACAGATTTGCATATTTCTCCTTAGTGGAGTTAACATAAGCATGGTCATATTCAAGAAACACTGGACACGAATGAGCTTCCACTTTCTATTATCATCACCCAGCTAGAACACGGGTACAAGCTCCTGCGCAGCAAAGGCAAGTGGGTTTCTGGAAACACCATGTAGCTGCAGGACTTGATCCTGAGCCGATGTCATGAGGAGACTTGCCTGAGAAGTAGCATGAACAGGACTAGGTCCGATGGAGTGAATCCACACAGAGAAGCAGCTCTCCTCTCTGATGGAGAAACCTGCAGTCTCTCATTATGGGTTACCAAAGACCAGAGCAAGGAACCTTCTAAGAACCAGAGAGCTCCTGAGAGAGAGCTCCTCAGAGACTAGAGAGTGCTGAAACGGCAGGTACGCACCAGACCACTCATGCGTACATCCACCCCTTCCTGAAGGCTCCTCTCATACCCAAAAGAAAGGGCTTCAAAGAACAAAAACACCCCATGGGCCACCCTGACCGCAGAGGTGGCTTTGCCGTGTGCACATAACCTAGCAAAGCCATGAAGACATAGTGGAACAGACAGTTTCTGCCTGGAAGACCCCAGCTTGGAGCTAGCACAAGCTGCCATCCTCAGGTGCACTCAAAGGCTGCATCTTCCCTCCAACCTGACCAGCTACAGCACCCCAGGCTCCCAGCTGCCCCTACCCTTCCTGGACAGAGGGTCTCTCTCTCCATCCACTGGGCCTTTCTGTCTGCTAGCAAAAGGATGGGACACACAGGCAGACGCACCTGAGGTCTACCTGGACTGTATCCCGTCACGAGAGCTGTCAATGGTGGCTGCCACGGGAAAAGCACAAAGTCAGGACAAGCACATACTGATGCTTCCTAGCCATACTCTCCCAGTCCCGAGCTATCTGCAGCTCGCAAGTCCCTGAACCTCAAAGGCTACACCTTTGTAGTTTAGCAGCCCTGATGAATTTGCCATAGTGAAGTTTCACCAGTCACTTCAGTCCCTGTAAGCTTTTAGTGAGCATTGTATCCTGTGACAGGCATTTCTGCAGCTTAACAACACGCTCCCTGAAGAGTGGCTGTCCTGGTTCCCACACACAGGGATGGGTACAATGCTGCTGCAAGCTGCATTTCTCCCGAACAAAGCGAAACAAAAAACCACGCCACTTTTAGCCACTGCCAGCCCACCAACCAGGCTGCTGAGAGAGGCCACGTCTCTGGAGGTGCACTCCTGGCTTATTCTGTTTCACATTAAAGAGTAAGCACATCCTCACAAGAGCTTACACTTGGGGTCCAATGAACCTCTCAACTTTTTTATTGCTTGAACAGCCCCTCGGTACAATACGAAGGCACCGCAGACAGTCATACCTTCCACTTTGGGGGACTGCTGCTTCATGTTCTTGGCGTGAGTCTTGCCCAAGTAGTGAGACGTTGCCACGGCCGGAGAGGAAAAAGTCATGTTGCAGATGGGACAACACTTGTTCCTGTCTTCCCCGCTGCTGCCTTCCTGCTTGCTGTCCTGTGCACACAGAATCGCAGAGTGGCTGAGGTTGGGAGGGGCCTCTGCAGGTCACCTCATCCAACCTTCTTGTTATGGCAAGAAACTTTAATGCTTGGGGGACTAAGAAAACAAAGTAATCAGAGACATTTGGGAGTTCAGTTGAAGAAGCGTGCCTGAGAAGGGCTTCCACAATGCAGTGTCATCCTCTCCTTCACTGGAGAGTGTTCTTGCACTAGGTTACTTTTTTTTAATCTGTTAGCTAACCGCTCCGGGCAGAGGGGGAGCCCTGGCCTGTACACGGGTTAAGGATGAGGTTAAGCATGTGGCTGCCAGAATTGGAACAGGCAGCCTTTTACTCTGCAAGGTGCAATCGGAGCAACACAAACATCGTTATCAGCTGGGTCATCTGCAACATGATGCCAGTGGAGCAGGCAGCAGCAATCATTCCTAAGCCTAACACTATGTGTGAAGGCATCTGCCTTTATCCCCCCCCCCNNNNCCCGCAAATGTTGGAGTTAGGGATTAAAGCTGAAGCAATCATAAAATTAGAATCTGTTTCCCAAAAGAGTCACAGGGCAGACAGATGGCTGAGGGGAACACAGTGCCTTTACTGACAAACAGACCCCAGCTACTGGCTGAGGAAACCTAAATAAGTAAAAAAAAAAAAAAAAAAAGGATCACTCTGGAAAGAGAATTCCAGTAGATGGTCAACCTGACATATTCGCTGTGATGGTAAAGGCTGCACAATCATATTCCTAACAAGCTGTCCCTCCTATTCACTTTTCCCCCTATCCTTTCAAGCAAGACTATCATTAAAAGGCAAAGTGCGTTTATTTAAACGGGGGAGACATACTCAGAGAGGCTGTTTAAATGGGAAGGGCAGCAAGAACTACATTTGCCGAGACAAGGCCTGGTGACACACCTGCCATCGAGCTCTTCAGTTCTCACAACGCCCTTTCTGAGCGTTTTCTTCATTCATCCATAAAGGCGCCCAGGCCACAGAACAGCCTTCAGCCCAGCAAGTCCCGCTTGGTGGTTATTTATGCTCCCCCCTCACCTGCTTCGCATCCAGCCTCATCTTCTTCCCGTGGGCGAGCTCCTCTCCGCCGTGGATGGACAGGTACCGCCTCACCTTGTTGGCGTGCTTCTTGCTCTGGAGAAAGCAGAGAGAAACCCGCCCGCCGCGCCGCTCAGCACCCCGTGCTCAGCACCCCGCCGCTCAGCGCCCGGTGGCGGGGGCTCCCCGCTCCCTACCTGGT
>WEKW01018586.1:113225-152410 GCA_013389905.1 Sula dactylatra | reverse complement strand
TCCCGGGGCTGGGCGCCGAGCGCCCCCGGCCCGGGGCTGTCTCTTCCCCCCGGGGGAGATCCCGGGGCTAGCCCCCCAGCATGCCCGCCGGCTCAAGCCCCCGGTTGCTCCCGGGACCGGCCCCCCAGCGCCATCCCCGTCCCCGGGGGGGAAGGGACACCCAGTATCCTTCGCCTCAAGGGGCTGTTCCCCGGTCCCTTGCCCTGGAGGGGACCCTGGTGCTGTAGCTGCCCCCCTGGGGACACCCTGGACCTCTTCTCCCAGAGCAGCCCCCTGGGGAGGGCACGCCAAAACCGCCCCCCCAGAGCCCTGCACTGGCCCCATCTCGTGAGGCATCCCCCCGGGCCAGCTCCTGCCCCTCCTGTTCCCCCTGCCAGGGCTGGCTCCCACCCCTTCTCCTGGGGCAACGCCAGCTCCCCTTGATTCACCTTGTCTGTGGCTGCTCCCCTTCCTCCCGGGTTCACCCCCCATTCCACCTGGGACCTCCCTGCTTCCTCCCCAGGGTGACGCTTGTGGAGTATCCCTGATCCTGTCCTTGTCGTTCTCCCTGCGGAGACCTCCGTGCCCAAGGGCAGCGGGTCGGGAAGGGGACGGGAGGACCTCGGATGGGTGCTGGGGAGAGCGTTGCTCTCCCCCAACTCAGGGCTTGTCCTTGGAGGAGGAAGAGGTGGTGTGTGCGGGACTTGCTTGGGCTGGGCTAGAGGGAAGCTGAGCAGTTAGCGTCTCCCGCAGAGCTCAGTGGCATCTGCAGATGCACAGCGCTCGGGCACGCGTGGCCTCTGCAGTCCCTGTGTCCCTTCTTGTGAAGAGCCAGCTCTATAAACGGATAAATCCTGTAAACAATTCCTCTCCCCCCGCGGCACTGTGAGCCTTCATGTCCTGCTGGTCGCAGAGCCAAGGTTCTGGGGTGATATTTCCAAGGAGCTGTGCGGTGCTGACCTGCCTGAACGCGGAGCTGCTTCGCGGAGCTGCTGGGGAGCGTCGTGTCTCTTCTTCCTGAGGTGGGGGGAGTTGTTTACAAAGCGACAGCCTGTGTCTCAAATGGCTCAGAAACTCATCCGGGGATGAGAGTCATTCATTTTTGGCTTCATTTTCAAGCATTTTTCAAGCTGTCACAGCTTGGCAGGTCTGTAGCTGCAGTGTCAAGATTTAGAATTATTCTGTCGGTAATTGCTTTCTGATTCATCAAAATGATAGATGAGAGGGAAAATGACAAATAATCACAAGTTGGGGATCTTCAAGGATATCCCTAAAAATGTGACTGGAGAAGCATGGCATGTGCGAGTCCCTTGTCAGGAGGTCACCTTTGCTGTCAGATCATTTACAAAGAAATTCTCTTAAATTCAGAGTTGGAAAAAAAACCCTGGATACCTGGAAAACGAGTCAGTGAGCCAAACTCACGGTAGTTTGCAAAGGTAGTTTTAGATAATTCAGTCTTTGGCCTTTTTTGCTGAGCCTGAAAGCAGGTATCGTCACCTCAGGTACTAGCAACTGTCCTTTCCAAGAGTGCTAAAAGCAAAATACAGCTTCTGTGCTTAACTTCCATACCTGAAGGGGGTGTGTGTGTGCACTCTGATGTGTGTTTATTTCCCTCAGTTACACCAGCTTGTCTAATAAAAGCTATTACTGCTCTGCTACTCATAGCCTCAGACTAGCACAGCTACAAGTGATCTCTTACTTGTCTTGTTCCCTTAGTTACATTTACAGAGATTCTCTTTGCCACAAATCCCTTCATTTTCAGAAGCTTTGTGGGAGTTGTGTGGTTACATCTCTTATATCTTTTTTTTTTCCCCCCTTCCTTTGAATGTTGAAGGTAGGTGACTCATCATAACTCCAGCTGATATTTCTCCGTGATCTCTTATTTAGCACAGTGCATCAAGCAGAAGATGTATCGCAAGAGTCAGAGGAGAGCTGGTGATACCGGCGTGCATTTAAAAAAAAAAAAAAAAAGTGTGGCAGTTGCTTGTTGCTGTTTGCTTTTGTTTCGTTGGTAAAAGGGTTTCTAGGCTCTCTCTTCAAAACCAGAGTGACCCTGCTTAGGCTAACATACTGGAGGCACAGGCCTCTCCAGTGCTCCTCCCCATCGTTGTGCCAAAATGCCTGTTTGTGTGTTTTTCTTCTGATAAGGGAGTGTTCCCCACTGCAATGGATGGCCTTTGTGGGGGCAATTCTCAGCAGCTGGTTGTGAGGCTTGGCTCATCTCTCCAGGCAGAGGGCAAAGACACTGTTTGGAGCAAAAAATTGGAGAAAGTATAATGGGGATATTCCAACAGGAGCCAAGTTCAGCTCAGCTGGAGCAGAACAGCTTTGTTTTGCAAGAGCCAGTGCTTTTCCAAAAG
Source organism: Sula dactylatra (assembly GCA_013389905.1). Classification (NCBI taxonomy): domain Eukaryota; kingdom Metazoa; phylum Chordata; class Aves; order Suliformes; family Sulidae; genus Sula; species Sula dactylatra. Next base: position 150,071 of record WEKW01018586.1, on the reverse strand, counting down.
CAGTGCTTGTTTTTATTTCCCCTTCCTAAACAGACCAACATCTGTGGACGGCAGTGGTGGTTGCAGTCACTTCTGGAGCTGTGCATGCCATTAGTACAATATTCTGTCTTCAGAGGGTTCAGCAAACCTTCAGTGCAAATCATGACTCACCAGGATAATCATCTTTTGTCTCTAGGCATGTGTGTGCATGTATTTGCAGAGGAAGGGAGGCAGAGAGGCTAAGGGAGCTCTTGAATGCTGCAGATAGTAGGAAGGGAATGCGTGTATTCCTCTCTCGGCCTCACCTTGCTGCCTTGGACTGTAGATGGAGCAGTGCACTGCTGTTCTGAGCGCTGATGGGGATTTTGAACTTCTTGCTCATTAGTATTTCTACACACAACGGCTGTTTGGAATCTTGTGGTATTACAGAGGAGGGTTTGGCTTTATATTGGGTAATTTAGGGTCTTTGTTGCATCTTCTCTTACTCTTATTTTAGATCTAAGCAGCACATTTGAGCTGTTTCAGTGATCTTGAAGGAAGGCAGAATGATCCTGTGGAAGGACACTGGTCTGGGAACCTGCCAACTTGACTTGTGTTTCCAGCTCTGCTGTTCTCTGGTGTGTAACGAGGGGCTTGTTGCTTAACCGCTCTGCACGTGTTTAATTCTAACTTAAACAGAGCAGATCGTGCTCAACCTGCTTTGTAAGGCTCTTTTAGATCACAGTTCAGGAAGCGCCGAATGTTGTTGTCGAGTTATTTGCCGAATGGCAAACGTAGACAGGAAAGGGTGGTAAATCTCTCTGCTGTCCCGCTGCTCTCGTTTGACGAGATCTCTTCCTGATCCTCTCGTCTGAGTCCTTTTTGATCAAAGCAGCTAACGCTTGCTGTGCATCTCTCTCCAACAGTCTATGGGCTGGCAAGGAAAGGAGATGCTGAAGTACTAGCTTGCATTGTGTGGGCACCTGCCCTCAATTGTGCTGTTCATAGAGCACTCAGGTTCGCACTAATAACGCTCAGCAGGTTCCTCCCTGCTTGTCAAGTGCCTTCTTTAATATGAATGGTTCGGGCATGTCTGTGCAGAGGACTTCCGGAGGCTGATGCTCCTTGAGAAATCTGGGCTGCAAGATAAACCTGTTGTCTTGTTTCCAACCTGCCTACTGCCATTGCCTGCGTTTTCCCTTTTCGTCATGCTGGTGCAGCCTTCCATGGCGCTGCTGTGCTGAGAGCAAAACAGCATCCTTTGAGGAACATGCCTTTTCCCCTTGTTTTGTTGAATGTAAAAGCTGACAAATGGCTGTGCTGTGGTGGCTTCTTGTTCTGGCGTGCAAGTTTCAGCTTGATCCACTGCCATGGCCTGGTTTGTTATGCAACAGGATGGTGAAGGCGTGGGGCTGAGGAGGGGAAGTTCCGGGTTGTGTTGGAGGGTGAGAGACCTGCTGGGAAGTGATGCTTTGGAGCAGTTTGCTGAGGAGCTTTAACAGGAGAAGCTAAGAAGAAAGCCTCGTTGCTTTGGAGCAAGGGCATTCAGTGTGGCTGTGGTCTGTGTTGCTGTTCCCCTGAAATGCCTTTCTAGCAATCAGCTATAATAAAGTATTCTTAACTAGATGAGTGGTGACTCGTACATGTGGCTCCCAGTAATGCTAAATCCACCATGCTTTGTAATAAGGTTCTAATGTCTGGGATATTTTGCCTAAAAATAGCAAAAAAAGGATGGCTGTTAGGGGAAATCTAAATCAGAAGGAAACAAATGGCTTTTAATCTTTCCCTCTGTTTCAGAGTGAAGGATGCCGAGGAGGAAGAAGCCCACAGAGTGCCTGGACTCTCGAGGTCAGGATGGGGAGGAAGAGGAGGAAGAGAAGAGGAACCCAGCCAATGCCAAGAGGCAGCGCACTTTTGTGGATGCATTTATTGTTATATCTGACAGTGACGGAGAGGTCAGTGATCAGCTTGTGGTGTCCAGAGCCTGTGCTGGGCCCTGCTGTTGCAGAATGCCCGAGCATCCCACGCGGTACGTGCCGGGGTCAGGCTTTGCACAGAGGGTATTGTGCCATTCCTCCTCTTACATATGAGATGAATCAAATCCTATTTGACTAGGAAATGAATGGTGTGCTTCACGAGGGTGAGTTATGAGTCTGGGATTTGATAACCAAATCCTCTCGGAAGTGAATTTAAAACGTAATTTGAAAGTAACCTTTCCTCAATCCCTTTACAAATCTTTTTTTCATAATTTTATTTGATTGATTTCCAGCTAAACCATAGAAACATGATTCTGTATTATGTGCAAACAGATAAGAAAATGATTCAGAGCACAGGCTTATGAGTAGCTCAGAGACAGCTGGTATCTGGTAAACTGATCCTGAATTACAGAAGCCTGAGTTTTTAACCCACTTCCATAGGTTGTAAAGGTGAGCTGTGGTGTGGGTATGCCTGGCTAGGACATAAAGGCTCAGATCGGTGATCCCTAGCGTTGTCTTACAAACATCAGCCTTACCCTGAGAGATTGAAATGTCTGTGTCTGTTACACTGATGTTGGGATGACTGTAGGAACTCCCGCGTGGGGGGAAACCCAGAGCCCTGAGAATCTGTCTTCAACTTAGTGAGGTAGACGAGAGGAAATTATTAGAATCAATTTTTTTATGTATGACTGTCTTGCTCTGTCTTGCCAGTGACTAGGGATCCTAAGCTGCTTTTTGTAGTTTCACCATTTTCAAAAGCATTTCAGTTCACTCTCAAGCTGTAGATCTTAAATCAAGTCCCTTTTGCTCCCACATCTGCAGCGTGCTTCTCTGCAATAAGGCGATTATCATGTGAGGAGGGGAAAAGCACTAGAAATAAACAGTAAGAAGCTGTAGGGCAAATGATATTGGATGTTTTTTCTTCACATTGTCTGAGTTCTTTTCCATTGGGAAATTCCCTGAAAGAAATGGAACATATGGCAGTAATAGTTCAGTGGGGTTAAACCCTTAGCTCTGCAATATGCTAAGTTAACTTCAGATGTCTGCTGCATCACTGGCCTTTATTGTGAAACCTATAAGGAAAAAAGAAATCAGCAGCTATAAGAGCTGCTGCAGTACATAAAAGATCAGGACCTGTTATTGTCTGCAATTATTCATCTCAATGTGCACGTATCTGAAAAAGAGGAAACAAACGTCTCTTAAAACACATCTATAAAAAGGTTAGGCTCCCTGACTGTTCTGTAAGTTTGTCTATAAACAATAAATTCTGATGGCATAATCGGTCATATTACAGAAAAGGATATGCTCAGAGAGGCCGTTAAAGAGCCAATTAGGTTCTGTTTAAGTGACAACAGTTCAGTGAGTTGAATGAGTGGATTTATTCAGTTCAGTCTCTTTCTTTCTGTGAGTCATCAGCTTCCAGATCCAGTGCCACAGTCTCTTGTCGTGCTGTTTTCTGCAAAATCAAACCCAAAAATGTGATTTACTTGGGATCTCAAAAAAATAACTGTCTGGCTTCTGTAACTGTCTCAGCTCTTCAGTATACATCAAGTTGAATTTCAATTTTGAACCTTGTAACTGTTGTTCTTGCTCTGGTAAGACCTTGTTATGTGTTCAAGAAGAGGTGTGGGAAGCTCAGATCAATAGCAATTTTAGAGAACAATACATTCTCAATTAATCTTGCATCTGTTAGGACATGGTTCCTTATGAATCAAAAGCTACAAGGACAATTTGGGCATCATTGATTCGATGGCTTTCTTCCTTGGCAGTCTCTTGGCAGGTATCTATAGAACAAGTCCCTAGTTCTGCTTCCAGACCAGCAGATCTTGTAGCAGCTGCACCTGGAAAGCCTCCAGCTTCTCACTTTTGATGATCTTTGGCAGACTGCCTCTCCCAGGAATTTTTCAGTCATGCTGGATTATCAAGCTCATCCATGTTTTTTGCCAAGTTTTCTTTCTTTGCTCATGTCTATGCTGTGGCATCTGCAGAGCTGCATCAGAAGGAAGTTTTCTGGACATGGGGCTTTCTGATCTCTGCCATATATAATCCTGGATTCAGGAAACGCTTCTCTTTTTTTTTGGGAAGGGTCAGATGAAATAAGAACAGCCTCTCTGGCTTTGTGGAAACAAGTGGAGATGACCTTCTTTGTGCAGACTGTGTCTCTGAAACAGAGACATGACGAATGAGCAAAGTGGTTCCTGTCTCCCCTGACTATTTAAATCCTGTGGGGAATTGATTGCCCATGCCAGAAAATCGGTGGTCATTCACAAATACACAATAGTGCCCAAAAAAGCTCTCTCCACACAGCAACACCTGCTCTGTCTCATGAGCCTCCTTCTTGAATTGGGCTGTTGATAAAGACTCTTCGACCCCCAAGGCTTTGTGAAGCCATGTCTGAAAGGTGATTGTCACCCAGCAGGAGGCCTGGCCAAGCGTGAGCATCGAGCACAGCCAGAGGCCCAGTAGCTGTGCTAAACTCTTTGATTGATCTACAGCCATCAGTGCACTCGATTCCAAAATGCTGCTGATCTGCTGTGGGACCTTTCAGAAGGCTCCGTTTCTTCTGGGTAAGATCCTTCGGGACCTTTCAGAGTACTTGCCTCCACTTGTAGAGTTTGCACAGTCTCACAGGCTTTTTCTGCCAGATTCATCAGCTCTGCCAGCCCTTGGGGAACATGACAAGACTCCAGGGTGACAGTGCCACCTATTTGTGCATGGCATTCAGGGCCTGTCTTCCCTTTGGTGTGGAACATTGCTTTGCCTGAGTATTCCTGTGTTTGGAGATACAGTTTGGGTAAATAGCAGCGTGTGTTGATGTTCCAGATCAGATGTTGATTTTGGTAGGAAGAGGGAGGTATGTTTGGGCATTGGCTGGAACACCCAGGCACCACCCTGTCCTGTTCTCCATCAACTGTGGCAGTGGGCACTCATCTCAGGACCAGGCATGGCCTGAGGGACACCTTGCTATGGAGAAGATGGTGCTGGAAACGTCACAGCTAGGTTGGCAGCGCCCACCTTGCACCGCTGACCATCCGAGCGAAGCAGAGCCACGTGGGAGTACTGCTGCAGCACCCGGCTGTCCCCATGGGCTCTGCTGTGGTATCGAGGGACTTGGTGCCTCCGGTTCCCAGGGGAAAAGGCAGTGCGAGTGTGCTCCCAAGAAGGCTCGGCAGCTCTGCTGTGCTCACTCCTCAGAAATCAGATTGGTCACAATCCAGGCTCCTCACAGCCTGGTAAAAGCCCTTTTTTCTACAGAAGCTTCCCTCCTGTGTGTCAGGAACTACATGTCTGGCACGAGCACCATTGTGTCTCATTGTTCAAGTCTCCACTTCCAGCAGGTTTGTTCTAATGAGCTGAAAGACAGAGCAGAGCTGAAACAGATTCTGAACTGAAATCAGAGACTAATAAAGTAGGGTGTGATATTAATTTCAGCAGCAGCCTTGGCTGGGGCCAAATGTGGCACTTCCAAAATCTAATTGGCTTTTAAAAATAAATTAGTCTGGTTTTCATCTATGTATTTCCCATGCAGGACGTGTGGTGTTTGGCTGTGCCCTGTTGTTAGATGGTCCCAACTGCTGTTGCGCAATAAAATTATCCAGACCTTTTGACTTTGCAGTCTGCACTGTTAGCTACAGAGACATTCTTCTGTAGCCTTTCCTTCCCTGAGTCAGTAGAAGCTGATTTCTGTGGTTTATGCTGTGGATTCAAGGGAGCAGGATGTGGGAGGCTGGCTACTGGTTTCCATTTACGGGCTTTTAGAAGCGAGTGGAGCTGTATCTGTTTTTGCTGGCAGAATCAGGTTCTCTTAAGTATGTGTAAAAGCATTTTTAAAATGGGAATTTGATTTCCTGCTGTCTGGTGAAACCAAGCAGGTTAAAAAAACGAGAATAGTGGCTGCCTTCCACTAAATGTGTAGGGAACTTTGGAAACCTGTCTTTTTCTTGATCTGTGTACAATGCTGACAGTGAAATTGCTCATAAGAGAACATCATAAATTAAACTGCAGAGCCTGACACACAGGAAGAGAATTTGGATTCCTTCTGGCCATTTTGCTTTAAATTGATGGCAAAGGAGGAGAGACGCTATCCAGGCTGGCACTGAGCAGAGGTGCGCAGTTCCCACCTCGCCTCCGCTGTAATAATTAGTTTCCCCTGGAAGTTGTGTGTTGGAGATGACCTTGTAACTAAGAGTATTGGCTGCAGTTTGGGAATATTTTAATTGATTAAGATTATTTTTGGACTCGTGATCTTATTAGAAAGGCAGTTGGTTGAGTGTCCCCCTGAGTTCCTATTATCCTTGTAGACAGGTGAGCATTAAAAGGTTGGGTCAGAAAGAGCAAGCCCTGTTGTCTTCTCTGAATCTTCTTGGCCCCTTCTGTTTCTACCATCCATGCCTGCATTTATGCAGAGCACTCTTGGGCCTGCGGGGCTCACTCCCAGCAGAGGTACAAACAGCCATAAATCCTAATTAAAAGGTATGTTTTATTTTCTGGGTTTAAAAACGAAGAAGATCTAAGAATTCTTGGAATTGAGATGTGTGTGGATATTTTGGCCCATCAGGATTAATTGGATTTGCTTCAGTGGTTCACTGTACCGTGGCTGTTTGGTAGAACACTGCTAGGCAATTTAAACATCTTTCTCAAATGTATGAGTTTCATACAACACATCTTCTGCAATAATTTTGCTCCTGCCACTGTTGTAAATGTCGAGATTCTTCAGGACCCAGCACAGAGAACTGAGGCGTGTACTCGGCTGTGTGGTGAAACCGGGCAGCTCGCCCGGCACTGGGCATGCTGTTCCCCTCCAAGCCCTGGAGGTGGTTGAGCCCCGTCTTGTCCAGTGGTGCATATTGTAAACGTGTGTCTCTGTGCGCAGAGCAGACACTGGCAGCCATGTAAAGTTTGGTATGCTCATGAATCACATCCGTGCCCTGGAAGAGAGCTGCAGATGAGAGTGTCAGGGTTGACCTTCCGGCAAGTGCAAGAGTGATGAGGGGAAGATTGATGTCTGGAGAGAAGAGCTGGGGATTTACAGAGCCTGCTAGGATTAAATTGCCCCTGTCTTAAGCTGGAGTAGGTTTAGTAGTGTTAGACAGGGCTCTTGGGGAGAGCGGGAGACCTGTTGCTTAACCTCATCCAGTCCATAATCCTAGTGTGATTCTGATATGATCCCACAAACCATTCCCCGCTCCCTTAGGTGTGAATGGCCCACAAGGTCAGCATGGGGCTGCGGCTGCACACCAAGGCAGGGCAATTCGGAGTAGGAAAACCTGTGGCTTGTGGAAGACTGGAGAAGGGCGACATGCCAGGGACCTAGAAGAGGATTTCACCTGCTAAGCGTGAGCTAGGCAGGATCAGTAGAGAGCATCCATCTTCTAGCAAAAGAAAATCTGGCGGTAAAGCAGCCTTTTGGAGACACCAGGGCAGATCTTAGAAATGGCATACCAAAACCAGGCTGGGTGGGGAAGGGAAGGATTCAGTCAAAGGAACAAAACCCTTGGGTGCGAGCATGAGTGTGTGTGGGGACTTCCTGAGCATGATTGCTGCCTTGTTGTGAGCTGATTCTTAAATCAGTGGAATTGAGGAATGGCGTAGGTATTAGGGCATGTAAAATCTGTAATGTATTAGGGTTTCAGGAAACCACTTAATAGTATGTCTTGCAAAATCTTACTTGGATAAATAATTCAATTTAATCTTGATAGTAACATTCCTGGATTGAAATCCTGCTAAAAGACTGTCAGCAAAAGCTGGTGATGAACAGAAGAGAGGCTCATTTGGGGGAGATGTAAAGCTGAGGCCAAGAGGATCAATATTAGGTCTGTGTGTGTTTTAACATCCTCATTAATGATCTGTAAGGGGGAGCAAGTGGTGTATGTACATTAATAAAATCTACAGATATCACTAAAGCTGGAGATATCTTGAACAAAACTCAGCATAGAGGTGCAGTCCAAAGGATTTCACAGGTTCAGAAACACGGGCAACGACAGCAGAAGTAGATTACACTTGAAAATAAGCATTGTATCCATTTGCATTAAAGTAGCACAAGCCACATGCCCCATCTTGAAGCCCCGCTCCTGCACAGGAGGTGGCATGAGGCACAAGCGTGTGGCCAGTTTGCCATGAGTCTCATGGGCAGCAAAACCAACTGCAGCTGCAGACAGAGCCATGTGAACCCCCTTCCTGGCCAGGCGTGGGTCTCTGCCTGAAACACGGCTTTTGATTCTAATCCTACCTGATTTAGAGAGACAAATTGGAACCAATTAGTACATTCGGTAATGTGTACGCCCTCGGTTAAGCCGTTAGGACAGCAACTTGCATAAATGTGTGCCAATTAAGTCCGTGACCGTTCTGGTTGCAGTCGGTGTGCTTAAAGCAGCAAGCACTTAGGTCGTTCATGCGGGCATTATGCTGGGAGGCCTCGAGATGACAAATTTCTGAAGTATTCAGGCTTCAAAAATGAAACACTTGTGGCAATACAATGACAGAATAGCACCAGGAGTAAATGCCCTCCTGCCCTTGAGGTGCATTAACATGGGTCTCCAAAAATGGTTAAGATTTTAGTTTAGGTCACCTAAAATTGTCCGGGCAGAGTACTAGAAGCTGCATGGCAGGAAACAGTCCTGGCTTACAGGTGTGCGGTGTTCAGTTATAAAAAGGTTTTGTTTTTCTGTTTTGAGTGCTTACAAATACCAGTGTTTTTGCAAGGCCAAACAAATTCTCTCTAAAATCATGGGCAGCAGGTGCCGTGCATGGTGGTGACTGGCATGAAGTCTATTGTCTCTCCTACTTCTGTTTATGTCAGTCTGTAACTCTTTTTGCTCGTTATGCTTATCACACAGCTTTTAATAGTTACAGAATGTGCTTGAATTATGTTAGAAATTCAAATTTCACACAAATAGAGGCTTGCTCTTGAACCAGTGTTTGTGTCTGAGTAGTGGGGGGGAGGGGGCTGGTAGTATTTTGTACATATTGTATGCACTCACCATATTTTTCTTCCATTACAGCAGGAGTCAAAGGAAGAGAGTGGATTGCAAAAGAGGAGAACAAAACAGCAGCTGGATAGAACGAAGTTTGCTGCTAAAAGAAAAATTGCACGTAGGTTGTGAGTGTGGGGCTGGGGAAGTAGACTGATGCTGAGCAGCTTCTGCTGTTTGTGTTAGAGATTATTTCTCTGGCAGAAAGGCTGCGATGTGGCTGGGGATGCATGGCTTTCAGAGAAGACCCTTCTCAGGGGTAAAATTTGCCTTTCTGAATAGGCAGACTGTCACTCGTTTGCTCCCCAGGTGGCATGTGCACAGACTGGTGCACTTCCAAAATAAGTGTGCGAGGGTGTCGATACCTCACCGGGTTTCAAAACTGTTGAAGCTGATCTGAAAGCACTGTCAGTCACAAACTGCTTTCCCGTTCAGGCCTCTCTGCTGCTGTCTTTCCCTGAAACACCATGATGCTCTGACCCGGCAGTCGCAGCTCAGGAAAGATCTGAGTTGCAGCTGACAGTTCTCTGAAATCATTGTCTCGTAGTGTGGGGGCAGCCGGAGAAGCCAGCAACGTTGGGCATCATAAGGACGGGTGTTAAGAACAAGAGATTTGTTTTACGTCATTTTGCTGTTACATAAAGTGTTGGTGCACCCACATCAACAGCACTGTGTGTGGTTCTGGTCTCTGCATCTCAAGGACATGGTGGAGTTAGGGGAAATCCGGAGAAGGGCAACTTAAGCCATGAAGCGGAGGGAGCAGCTGCCTCATGAGGAGTGACTGGAAAGCCTGGGGCTGCTCTGGTAGGAGAGGAAGGTGGGATCAAAGTTCACATCAGGAAGGCAGAGCCTCAGCTGAACACAGAGCTCTTGTTTACCAGCTCCTACAGCCATGGTGCTGTTGGTGGAAATAGCAGAGATAGATAGGTTTAAAATGGGTGAAGGAAAGTAATCCTTCACGCAGCATGTAATGAGCTCCTGGAATTTTTTGTCACAGGAGTTTGTGGAGGGGTTAGTACCAGCAGCTTTAATCAGGGATTAAATGCATTCATGCACAATAGGTCTATAAACAGATGCTAAAGGGAACAGGCTGGGATGTTCCTGCTCATGTTCTGCAAACAGCACTTCTGAATGCTGGGGACGTACAAGCAGAAGGGACCACTGAGCATGGCCAGGCTTGCCTGTACTCCCTGTACAGCACCACTTGTTTCAGTGGCTGGGCAGGTGTACCATTGCTCTGCCCCAGTGGATGTGCTCTCCTGTTCTTGTGCTCTGCAAGGCAGCGGTCCATCTAGTATGTTAAATTCAGAACGTTTTCAAATGGCAGAGATGTCTCCTGCAAAACCCAAAGCAATCACTGAACAAAATGGAGCACGCTGGTGCTCTACAAGCAGCAGCAGTTGGGCTTGTCTGTCCTCAGAGGGCTTGTGTGAACTAAATTGTTTTTAATAGAGGCCTAAGGCCATAGCACGAAACAGCCTGGCTCTTTGTGGGAGTTGAAACCCACTGTGTGTGTCCTGCGTTGAACAAATAAGATAGCAAAGTCAAAGATGGGAGAAGAGGGTTTTTTTATTATTTATTTTTATCCTTTTTCTCCCAAAAGAAATGGAACACAAAATAAAAGCTGAACCCCTCCTTGGAGATGCTGTTAAAATGTGACCAAACATATGGTGCTAAGAACAGGGAGTTGCTGAAGTTGGATGTCCTTGTTGCATCGTTGAGCGTGCTGGGTTTCAGGAGCTGGTGCTGTGAGGAAGGTGTTCAGTGTGCTCCAGAAAAGCTGCAGGAGACAGGGCTGGCTCTCTCGCCATTGTGTAATGGAGGAGTTTTGCTGTGTTTGTAGAGAGTGAAAGTCTTGATAATAGTTCTCCTCTTCTTGAGGCAAAAGCTGCCTTTTTTTAGTGTGCCTGTCTGCCTCCTCGAAGCACAGGAGGTTGGGGGTGTGCTGTGCCGCTTGGTCAGGGAGTGGCCTTGTGGCACATGTGATGGTGGGTCTGTTCATTTATGGGTAGCTATAATTAGACTTTTGGTGTTTGCTTTTAGGCAAATTAAGATTTGAAGTAGTAATTATTTTTCTCAGTGTCTTTAAATAAATTCTTTGAATTGTGAGGCAAATAGGTCTTTTGTAAAGATTTGGTGCTTCTGGGTAGAGCAAGTTCTTTCTCCTCAAAACTGGAAAATTTCAGATATTTGCAGGCTCTGCTTATAAAGCGTATCCTCCCTTTTTTGCTTTGTTGTGGTTTTATTCTTTTTAACCTAAAGCCATAACTAAAATATATCTGTGACGTTTCATCCTGACAGGATAAATGGAAATACAAAACCTAAAGAAGTCTCTCTCTCTTTTTCCAGAGGAAGTCAGTGCTTTAAAGCACATTTGAATGTTTTTACTGTAATTGCACTTTGGATATGTGAAAATACTGAGATCCCACATTTCCATTATTTTTGAGTAAATCTCTTATTAGTAAGTGTTAGAACTACAACTAGTGGGGTTTTGCATCTAATTCACTTTGCAAATGTCAAAATGGAACATAAATCGCTTAGCAAATTGCCATATTAGCATTTAAAAAGGCTCTGAAATGGTTTAATTTGTTTAGGGCTGCAATGTCTTAAAAACAGTTTCTCCCTGTCCCCTCCTTTCCATCTGTGGGTTTCCTGGATGCCCTGGTCCCTGGAGGAGCGCTGGGATTTTTGTGCTGTGTTGGGATGGATGTGTGGTGAGTTGATACTGGAGTGTGAGATGCAGAATTTCCAGCCGGAGGTGCTGGCGCTTCCCCAACTCCGCAGTGGGGACAGGCTTCTGTGAGGCGTGCGACGTGTGTGACCTGAGTGTAACGGCGTGTGTCTGTCCAGGTGGAGAGGATTCGTTCCTCCCAAGGGCTGCAGGAGCCCCTGTCCTGCCGGCACGCTCTGGGAGCATGGCTTGCCTCCGCTGCATGCTCAGTGCTCGCTCCGGAAGCACTCCAGAGGTCTGTTTGCACACGCCAGTCGGGGGCTAACGCAACTCTCTGGATTTCTGATCACTGTAAATTATGACTGGTGCGCAACATCAAGTTTAGTAAAATGCACAGTGTTGACAACGATCAGACATGGAGCACAAAATACCATCAGCTCCAGACTGCTCAGCCTAAAGCAGGTCAGGTCTCCTGGAAGGCATAGGCAGAGCTGCTCTTTGCTCTCCCCACCGTAATGCCCGGTGGATTTAAACTCGAGATTTGCTCGTCTCTGGAACACCTACTCAACTGGAACGTGCACTAAGTGCATTTTGTTTGTCACTGGTTTCTTTGCCAGAGGCAGCATTTGTCTGGCACATTCCCTGTCCCCAGAGGGGAAATTGCTGTGCCAGGGAGGGAGAAGAAAACAAAATGTACAGTAGTAACTCGCCAAAAAATGTGTCTTTTTATTAAGCTTCATGGATGTTGATAGCTTGAACTGGTGAACGCTCAGGCCCCCGTTTTAATTTAAGCACGTGGAAAGCCTTGTGTTGTGGAGCACTGATCACGTGCACTGGTTTTCTTGTACATGTCAGAGTGTGCAGGATCTGGCCTGACTGCTGTGACAGTTTGGGCAAGGAAACAAATCAGCACTCACTTACTGAATGCTTGGAAGGTGTTTGGTATTGTGGAAACGCTGCATATTACTACTGTTCTTTGGGATGGCAGCTGCCTTCATACACTGGACTGTCGTGTGCTTTCCATTAAAGAATGCATTTTTATTTTCCTTGGTCCCTCCTGGTCCCTCCTGGCTGTAACATCATAGCGTGACTTTGTCCAAGGACAAAAGATCCCCCCAAGCCCTAAGTGTAGTGCAGTCTGCCTTCACTTCAGCCTCTTTCTTAATTTTTAAAGAAATTAAAAAAGAAAAAACCCATCCTAAAGCTAAGTGCTGATTTAGTAGGACATGTAAAGGAATCTACTGCTGGTGATCTCAACAGTCCAAAAATGCTTCAAATCCTGCTTGGGTGGGGGAGAACCAGCCTGCCATTAGCAACGAGCTGGGGGAAGGGCAAAGCAAAGCAAAGCCTGCTGCTGTGTGGATGCACCTCAATGCAGTCGTGCTGTGATGTGCTGAGACCAGTGCAATCCTGGGCTGCTTCAAGGGAGGCTATGCTGCTGTATTTTGGTGGCGGGTGGTAGGAAGAGGATGGGTTAGAAAACGGGGGAGTGTGCAACTTCTGAATGCATCTTTATCTAGGGAAACGTCTGTCTCCAAAACAGGCTGCAGTGAAGGCATGTTTTGTGCTTGGGCAGCCTTCCTGTTCAAATCGCATCTCTTAAAGCTCTTCTAGCCCATCAGAGAGCAAGCCTTTTGGTTCATGCATGAGATGGCGCATGCAGGATTCTGCCTGAAGGAGGGAGCGGGTTTTGAAGGAAATCTGTCAATTTGTTTCGAGTGAGATGTATTTTTCAGCTCCTGAGAGTGCTGTTGAGTTGTTTTCCAAGCTGCAATCCATTCTGCAGGCATTGTATATTTTAAGCATAGTGAAAGTGTTGGACTGAATCTAAGTAAATAAGTGTTTTCCAAAGTAACTAACTGCTTTTTTTCTAAATAGCCAGTCTTGACTTCTGGTTTGCTCTGAGTGAGGAATATTTTGGGAAGAAATTTTCTGCTGAAATAGCAGTTACAACTGTAGGAAACCTGTTTCCTATGCATGACTGACTTAGTGATGCAGTAGAGTGGTGATGTGAGCAGAAGGGGGATGCATGCATGTGAAAGATCCTCCATAATACCACCAAGCAAGTAACATTATCCTCCACAGAGCTTTCCACCTGCGGCTCAGGGTGAACAACATGTAGCTCTTTTGCTCTTAGGTAGGTCTCCTGTGGTATTGCAGGTATCTGCGTGTCAGAAGGCAGTGAGACGTGCTATTTGCCTAGTAAAAAAATGTATTAAAGATGTGTTCTTTATCCTGCCTTGCTGCTGAGCCTATCCGATATAAAAACGAGCACGCTTTAGAAATCTGTCCTTTTCCTCTCTCCTTGAACATGTGTTCTGTAGCTGTAGAGTGTGTAGTTTGATGAGGGCAAATAAAATGTCCTGTTGCAACTAATATAACGAGGGAGTCGGAGTTTAGATTGCTGTAGACACCCTAACTGAAGTTCCTGACTTGGGTTACTTTTTTCATTTAGTGTTGCCTGCTCTGGTTTTGGTGACACCTTTTCAGGAAAGCTGGGGTTTAGATGTTTTGCTCCACATTCCTCCTGGGAAGGTGGGCCCTTTGGATATCTCTCCCAACATGTTGGATGTATGTTGGGTATTTACGTACACCTACAGCTGTGACGACATTATCCTTTTTCTTCCGCTGTAGAGATGACTGAAGAGGAACAGTTTGCACTGGCCCTGGAAATGAGTGAGCAAGAAGCCAGACAAGTGAACTGTCAGGAAGAGGAAGAGGAGGAGCTCTTGAGGAAGGCCATTGCTGAGAGCCTTAATGTAAGTGCGCTTCTGTGAAGAGGCTTACTAGGGTTCTTCACCGACATTGTTTTCTGCGCTTGCTTTGCTACACTGCACAAGAGAGGCCTAGCTATTTCCAGTGCAAACTGGAACTGCAGCAGTTGCAGAGTAGTTGTGTTGTACCATTCCTAGTGAGAGACGTAGGAAGTCAAACCTCAGCTGTCCCCTGTTTTGGGGTGCACAGTTCTGATCGGGGGTGGGTGTGGGTGTGTGTTCTTCAGTCTGGGTGACAGCTGCTTGTTTGCTGGGGGAGCCCTTGCTCTGCTGATAGAGAACGTGCCTCTCGGAGAATCAACCTTTTGTTTTCCAGAGCTGTCAGCCTTCGGGCTCCTCTGATGCAACCCCTCAGTTGTCTGCAGAAGCGCTGGGTTCGCAAGGCCAAAGCCAGCCTGCCGAGAAAGAAGGCTCTGAGATCCTGGGAGGTCTGGCGCTTTGCCCTGACACCCCTCGCTCCAAGTGCAGCTCCCACTCGCAGAGCAGTAGAGCTGATGGGAATGGACAGATGGATGTCGCCCGGAGCCCCCTGGTAGTGTTGAGGAGGTTAAGCCAGGAAATCGTTGAAAGCTCACTAGTATCCAGCATAATTGTGTCTCCGGGGAAGGGCCAGCCTGTGACAAGGTCAAGTGAAAAGCCTTCCTCACCAGGAAAAAGTGATTCTAGTAACCTCATCTCTTTGAGTCCCACCTTTGGTAGGGTGAATTCAGGCTCCTGGCGACTGACACCTCGGAGACTGTTCACAAGCCCCTCCAGCTCTTCTGAAGCAACAGGCCACGAACCAAAAGAGCAGCCCCTGCCCTGCACTGGCCATTCTGCGGGAGAAGCTGGTGCTGGGAGCTCAACTGCCCTCTGGAAGAGCTGGACCACAGAACGGTGTAGCAGCCCCAGGAGGAGTGGTGGAGGAGCAGGTACCATGCACACCTCACAGCCTGGGTGTGCCGTCAAAGTCCATGTTTCCACAGAGCAAGCAGAGCAGAGCAAGATGCCCAGCAGTACCCCTGAGCTTTGCGTGCTGAATGCAGCGGAGGAGAAGCACAAGCAGGAGGAGGCGAGAGAAACAGTGCACTATTACTGGGGCATCCCCTTCTGCCCCAAAGGGGTGGACCCTAACCAGTACACCAAAGTCATCTTGTGTCAGCTGGAGGTTTACCAGAAGAGCCTGAAGCAGGCTCAGAGGCAACTATTGCATAAGAAGGAGTTTGGTAACCCAGTTGTGCCCGGTTCTTCCTTGAGCCAAAACGAGCTTGGGAAAGGACAGCAGATAAGCAGGGAGAACGGGGTTGCTGATGACACAGAAGATGGAGACCCAGATGGGCAGAAGGAGTCTGAGAGCATCACCTGGCTCCTCCCTACAAAGAGGAGGGAGGCAGAGAGTCCAGGGCACAGCATGGAAGAGGAGAAGAACTCCACTTCTGATGACGAACCGACCACCAGCTACTGCCAGGTAAGAGCTTTGCCACTGAGCAGAGATTGAGCAGTCCTATTCTTCTGTCCATTTTAGGACATTCTGCAAAGCAGGCACTGTTAAATTTAGGGACTTCCTCCCCTAGTCACACAGTTTACTGTGAAAGGGAGAGGAAAAGCATACAGGCTGATACCCAGCTCACAAATGTTATGGCCCATCATGCAGCCTGGCAGTCATCCATTAATGCACCACTGAGATAAAGACTTCCAGCTGACTTGTCCTTCTCAAAAGGGTGTAGCCTGGCAGTGTGTCAGGGTGGTGAGCACAGAGATGATACTGACCACCACCAGTTCTGGCAAAACAGCTTATAAACCCGTGGCCATGTGGGGAGCTCTGTGTTTTCCTTCACAGACAGAAATGTGGCTTTTGTCCTTGTGGCGCAGCCTTTACTTTTTGCACTTTACATGCTTGTCTGTGTCAGTACGTGCTTCACTCTTGCAAGTGCTCTTTTCCCTCGGGGTCCTGCGGTTGTGGCTGGGAGAGGCTCTGCGTGCTCGCAGGCATCTTCTGCATGCCCCGGGGTGATCTGTCATCTGCAGTGCTCGTTGTCCTTGTTCTGGTGGTTGGGCACCTTCTCTCTGGCTTGCTTGTTGGGTGTGTTAGACGCTAGGTGTCAGCCTCTGTCTCCATCAGGGCCCTCTCGTTGGAGCGGAAGGCAGCTTTCTGTCACTGCTAAGTTTAAACAGATTGCTAGTCAGATGAAGTATTTATTACTGCTGTATTTTAGGTTTGTGTCAGCCTTTTCCAACCCTCATTTTTCATAATGACTTCACTTCTGGATCATTGTATAACTTTATCTTCTCTATGACTGAAGCCTCGGCTCTGTTGTTCCTGTTTTCAAGTGTATTTGATCATTTACCCTGGTGTTAGAAAGATACTTAACTTGTTTTGTGATATTTATATTCTGTCTTGTAATATTGAACACTTAGGAAAAACGTCATGTCTGCATTTTCTGGTTGCAGAAAAAGTGCAGAGCAGCCTGTGCCGAAATGTGACTTTTCATGACAGTGCTTTGGCTTGGGTTTAACAGATACAGATTTAAACAAGCCTTAGAGGTGACCTGCAGAGGAAAGACACAGACTTGTGCCCTTTTTCTTTTCTTTAGGATAGATACAAAAAACCTAAAAGGTTCTTAAGGCAAACTGCTTTTTTTCTTCTGTGCCTTTTCCTTTGGAAATGGAGGTGTCATTAATCTAGAAGATTAGGGTGACTGCAGGTCTGCGGAGGTGTACGCTAAAGCCCTTGGAAAGCTACAACAGCTGGGAAGGGCGTGAACTTTTAATCAGTATTGAAAATTGTGGGGTATTTTTTTTATATGATCCATTTAATGCTAATACCTAATTAATTCTTGGGGAGAAAAGAGGTTTTAGTGGTGCTGAGTGGGAACTTGCAATGTACTCATCCTGACCACAAGAGCTCTCTCAAAACCATAATGTGTATGTAGATGTAGTCTTCCTGATATTTTTAAGGTGAAAAAATAAGGAAGGGGGAGGGGGAGCAGACTTTAAAATTTCAACCCTAGCCTAAAATTTGCCAGTCTTTTATTTACTTCAGAGAAAATAATTTCTAAATACCCTTTCATCTGCCTTATCACTCCCAGCTTCAGAGGTTGCTCCCTTCTCTAGCCTTTCTATGCAGTTGCATACTGAGGCCAGCGCAGGTGATTTACTTGCAGGATCAATATGTTTGATGTTTGCTTGTGCCTTGTCTCCATTTTTTTTTCCTTCTATCAAATACAATTCCACTGGCGGTGACAAAGGAGCGGCCCAGAGCAGTCATTTCCCCCATGTGTTGCATCTCTTGGAGAGCCCTGCTGTCTTTACTGCCCTGGGGCTCCCCCAGTGCCACCAGGGCTGCTTTGGTGGTGGGGCGTGGTGGGAGATTCTAGGCTGTGCTGAGGCTAGAAACCGTCCATGGAGACTCAAAGCTGTCCTTGAAAAAGCCTTGTGCCGTGTGTTGTACAAGTGAAATGAAGGTGCAATTGCTGTGCTTGAGGGTGCCTGCCTGTACCCCTGCTTTGAAACCCTCAGCTGGACCGGGCACAGACCTTCCACCTGGCAGTGGCCAACTGCTGCGACTGCCACCCGCAGCCAAGGGATGTTTGCACAGAGCAAATCCTGGTTGTCAAGAGTTCTCATAGCCTGTGAACCTGCACTAACGAACTTCAGTGCTAATAGAATCAATATCTTCATAGCCTTTTAAATAAGGTTATGGGACTCTTGGTCTTTAAAAGATTCAGAGGGAAAAGACCCAGTTCTGGAGAGTTAGTCTGGTGACCTGAATTAATGCCGTACCTTATAACATATGTGCTAGGAAAAACAGAAACATGGCCCAGTTTTAGTGACCAGGGCAAAGGTGTTGTAAGATATGCACAGCTCAGGAAAAAGGGAAATAAAAATAAAGGAGGAGGTATGGTATTTTATGTTAATGATGAGTTAGGCTGTGAAGAAGTAAAGAATAGCGTAGATAAAACAGAATATTTGGGCGTTGGAGTCACTTTAGGGAAATCTGGCAGGAAGCTTTGTTTTGGGGCTTGCTGGGGAAGTACATCAGCCATCCAGGAGTGGAGCTGATTGAAGTTGAAACCTATGGTGGAAATCAAACTCGGAGAGTTTAATAGACTTGAGGAAGGGGGAGGAAAACCCCTTGGATTTCTTTGAGAACTAGCATGAGAAATTGTGGGCCTGACAGCAAGGACTGCTAATAAACTGTTGTAATTCCACCTGATTAGAGAATGGCAAGTATAACCTGTACACTGAAGGAGAAGAAAGGGATCTGGGTAATGACTGGCATGTTAGCCTGACCTTGGCAGCGCATAAGGCCTTTGAACAAATTTTAAAGGAAAGAAGAAGTGGAGTCGTAGAGCTAAATGAAAAATGAGATAAAATACATACGGTTTTACCAGCTGTAGATTGTGCAGGTTAATCTGTTCCCTCTCTTTGATGGGACAGCTGATTTCCCAGTCAAGAAAAATGCAACAGATCTTATCTGCATGAAATTTCAGCAAATTACTTCCTGTGGTCAGACATCAGGGGTACCCGTTGATCAGGTCACCCTGGCTCAGGCAAATAGATTTTAAACTGTAGTAGGTCAGGGCTGGTGGGGTGCTGGAGGGAGTGCAAGGGGACACTAAAAACCTTGGACAGTTTAGCTCAGCACAAATGGTGATGGAGAAGAGCTATGGTTGCTGCCTACAAGTGTATCAGAGTAGATGCTAGGAACAGGCAGAGGGTGTGGAATGTGATGGACAAGGCTGGCATGAATGAATGGCCATGGACTGTCCAGGAGCACGTCTAGGCAGCAAGGTAGCAAAAAGTACTGCCAGGCAGCATTTCAGGGAGCTGCACCTTAGCAAAAGGAGCGATGGAGGCAAAAAGCTGACTAGTTCAGGATGGATGCTTAGCCATTTCCAGAAAAAAAACATATAACAGATTGGGTGCAATGCCATGGACAGAGACTGATGACCGAGGAGATTCTGGTCAGGTCTATACATTGTGTTATATAATATCAGAATTTTCCGTTCCAGGCCTCCCAGATGCTGCCTGCAGAGGATGTGCATGAAGACGGGGAACCAATGCAAATTGCACAGAGGTGAGAAGGGTGATATCAGAGCATGGGGCCCACGGGCTCGCTCTGCTGACATGGGCTCTTCCAGTCCCCTTGGAGCATTTTGGGGCGCTGTCTCATCGGGGCTCGCTGCCGGGCCTGGCAGCAGGGCTTGCTGGAAGGGCTGTCTGCAGTCGCTGCTGTTAGTTATTCATGGAAATACATGGCTTTGGAGCAGCGTGAGAGAGAGGTGGGATGCAAATGGGGAGAAGAGATCAGTTACTCTTGTTACTGTATAAAACGTGCAAGATACATCCTAGTACAAGTACCAAAGACTTGATCCTTGCCCTCTGAAGCTAATGTGACATGGTGCAGTAAAGCTGTGGAGATGGGTAGGTGAGCTGAAGGTGAGTTATAGCGATGTCATCATGTGGTCTGTCTGGGAAGGCGCATAGGCAGCATGGTGGAAGGTTTGCTGGATTTCTGTGTGTATTTTTGTTCTTGCCTTACTGCTGAAGAGGAAAGAAGGGAGGAGGAAGCCAGACGGCACTGCCTATCAGCCAAAGATAGAGTGCAGTGCTCCAGAAAAGCCACTTCAGCAGATGACAGGTGTGGGACAAGTCAACATGATTTTCTTCAGATTTAAGCCTACTCCTCTTTTCCTTTTTTTTTTTTTTTGTCTTCTTCCTGTGGGATGCAATTCTGCAGCAAATGCTCTGGGAGAAGAAGGGCAAATGGGAGAGGATTCAAGGAGCGAGTTACAAGAGAGGGCAGATAATGTCATGTTTTTAATTTGCTGGGGTTTATAATTTAAACCTGCTTTGGAACAAAACTGCCAACTTTTCTCTGATCTAACAGCATTTGGCCCGAGCAGTTAATATCAATATGCAGAGTATGAAAATCCCTCTTGCTTGCACCTGTCTAACAAGCTTAAAGCTCGCCTTGGGGAGCAGGAGGAACCTGCGGCTGTGGTTGCTGCTGAGGCTGATGAGTCTGTGACAGCTGAGGTCTGAGCTTGTGTGCTTGCATAGCAGGCACCAAGGTGTGCACTCTGCGGCACTGGCCTCCCACCTGCTTAAGGCAGAAGTGGCCAGGGCTGAATATGAAAAGAGTGGGACCTCTTTCCTTTGGTATAGCTGATGGGGTTAGTTTGGGACATTCCCCAAGCTGCCCAGGAGCTCCTGGCTGTCCCTCTTGGAGCCAGGCTGCACCTGGGTGCTGCGGCCCCTCCTTGAGCAGATGGCACATCTGCAGCAAGGCAAGAAATGGCTGCAGTCTTCGCAGTTTTGTGCACATTAGGTGTTGCCATCTGGCTCCTGGTAATTTGCCAAGCGCAGTCCTCTCTCCGGTAGGGCTCAGGCACCCTGGCCGGCTGGCCTCAGCAGCACTTAATACGAAAACATGGCTCTGAGCTGCCTGGAGGTAGTGAAGCAGTTTTGGAAGTGGCAGCAGTGAGAAGAGGCTGCTTTGCTTTCTGCGGGCCGCTCTGCCCAATTGTTTTACACTTTGTGCGGAGCACGGTAGATTGGGGTTTTAATAAATGATTATAGGCTTTGTTACCAGGAGATAGTTGGTGTAGCAAGAAATGTGGTTTGACTTCAAATTGATTAGCCCATTTTATAAATGTCATAGCAAGTTGTTTCGTGTGAGTTCTTTTGAAGTGAGCCCTGATGTTAGACACAGAGTAAAACGCACTCAGCCTGGATTCATAACAAATGCTTTGAGGTGCTTTATTTAGAGAGAAAAGCCACTTGTGATTTCCTATCAGAATTTTGTTATTTATCATAAATCAGCAGTGGCTGTTCTCTCCTCTCTAAGGCCTGTGGTTGAGCTTAATAAATCTTCTGTTTGTCAGTATGGGGATTCATGTTTTTAAAGTGTGTTCTTGCATACTTGATCAGACTAATCAGAAAGCCACGCAAAGCGTGGAGCGTGTCAGCATGGGTGCCAGACTTACTCAGCAATGCCTGCCTGTTTCGGAAAGACACTGTGCAGTGTGGGGGGAGGAAAAAAAAGGAGGAATCCGAAGGTCAAAACAAGAGGAGCGGTACCCGGTGCTGCTTGGAGGAACTGCTGTGCTAATGCTGTTAGGACTTTGCTGCAGGGAAGCCTTGCCTTGTCTTGCATCCGTGCTGCTTCTGGCTGCAATGCACAGCAATAAGGAAGAAAATTAGCCATGTGAGGAGGGAGAGGGTAATGCAGGATAAAGCAAGTCTGTGTCTCTCCTTTCGAGGATTTCATTCCCCAGACAGAAAGAAGCAGAGTGATGGTACCTGCACAACTCCCAAATCTTCTAAGAGTAGAAAGAATCAAGAGTCCCAGAGTCATGAGCAGGTATTTTTGCTCCCCTGACATGAGACAGTAACCCTTCGTGCCTTTTTGTCAAGGGCTTCTAGAAGAAAAAACTGTTCCCTTTCGGGTCTTTTGCTTAGGACACTGTTTTATATCCATATTTCACTGTTAGTCTGGTCATTTCTGGCTATCAGATGTTGACCAATTGGAAATTACGGCATCGTCTGCTGTTCTGAACTGAGTGAGACAGGCAGGTTTGTGCTCTCACACCTGCTGGATTGGAGATGTATATTATATTTATATTTTGAACAGCATCTCTGTGATGACCCCACTTGGTGGTAAAAGGAGCCCAGATATTGCTGCAGAAAACTCTGCTGAAGAAGAGATCTCTGTTTGCCCAGGTAAGAGGCACTTGAGAATGTTCTGAATTTTGCACTGAAAATTACACACTTATAAAATTCAGAGAAAAGAAGAGAATTTTCAAATTATTTGAACAAAATGAGATTATTTTTTTTTCCTCAGCTCTGTTTGTCAGGGCTGAAGTTATCCAGTTAATTTTGTTTGATTCCCTGGTTTTCGACCCTTTTCCTCTGAGACAGTTCTGTGCCCAGTGATTGCTGGGGACTTCCTGCTGAAGAGACACCAGGATGTATGTTGGTGTGGAGGGATCATTCAAAACAAGGTGTCAGGAGTAGTCTTCTCAAGGCAATCAAGAAATTTTCAGATTTTTCAGTGTCAAGATATGTGTAAAGCATGAGAGCTGAAATAATTTTTGTCTTATGTTAATTAAACCTGTTTGGGACCAATGAGGTTTTCTTCATCCTTGGTCTCTCCTACCATGTTTGAGATTTTCCAGCTCAGGGTTTTAAGTGAAAAAATTAATGAAGAGGCTGCTCCTGTTCACAAGCAGCTCTAGAGAAGAGAGGTCACAATGGTGATTGGAGGCATATTTTGTTGCTAGGGAAGACGTGGAGGTCTAAAGAAGGTGCGACTGCGAGGCAGACTACGGAACGGGAGCTCTGTTTGTCTCATTGCGAGGGAGAGCTCTATTCTTGCTTTGTCTCTATCCCAGCAAGTGTCCCACACACTTCTCCTGTGTCTAGTCTCACTCCCCATGAAGCTGCAAAGCTGCCGTGGCTTTGTCCTCACACCACTGTGCTGTGACTTTTAAACCCTCATCTGGCTGTGTTGTTGCACATTGTCTGATAACATTTGTGGCAAGTCTAAAAAATGTTTTGTAACTGTGCAAATGCTGTTAAGAAATGGGCTAAGTTACATCAACAAGTGAGGAATAGTTTGGGGGCTGCAAATGCGCTGACATGGGGTGGTTTTCTGCAGAGACCCAGCCAAGTCCACTGGAAGCTATAGAGGCGGAGAGAGAAGAGTTCTGCTCGGGCAGTGGAGATGCACCTATGCAGGTAAAAGAGGCTGAAGTTGGGGGAGGGTCCTGTTTCCAGTCCTGTCTTCTAAACCTTGGTTCAGCTGGGCTGTGCTAACTGGGAGCTTGGGCTTCTGCTGTTGGGATCCTCACAAAACACTTCCCCCTCACACAGGAGCTGTGAGGGGAGTCCTCTGTCACTCGTGTAGTGACACACTTTATTACAGTCCTCTAAACTTCAGTGTTTGTTCTCCACAGACCATCTCCAAGAGGCTGAGAGGGGAGGTTCACCCAGAGAGACTGGGCTGGGATAAAGATGGCATTGAAGTGTTGAGGGCTGGTGGTGGTTTGCAGTCCAAGGAGGGTGACCTGAGCCCAGGAATCTTGATTTTTGTGCAGTAACAGTTAATAGCAATAGTAAGTTAGTGGCAGGGCCATCCTCTTACCTCCCGATGCAGATGTGTGCTGTTGTGTGGCTCCTTTCCCCATGTTGTCACACCTGCACAGCAATTGCTTTGCAGCTGTCGCTGTACCGACATCTGATTTCAGTTCCTGCTTCTGATAAAACTCCCTTTGTCTATTAATTTAGAGAGCAATATCAAAGGGGTTGCCAAGTACTCCTCTGGCAGGGTACATGAATACAGAATCGTACAGCTCTTGACAAGAGGATTCATTTGTGGAAAGCTCGTTCTGGGAGTCTGCAGCTTGTACAGTGCGTCTGTGGCTCCGATGTCTCATTGTCACAGGCCTCTTAATAAACCAGCTTCTGCTCTCGTGTGCCTTTCATTCCGCAGGTATCTCAACAATTAGAGACTGCAGCAGGGAGAGGCAGCGGTCCTGTGCTGAGCTGGGTAGCTGCAGCCACCAAAGCACGTTCATGACCCATTTGGCTGTGGCCAGGACACTGTTATGTCCATCATGCGTAGCAGAGGGTGCCCCGGGCCTTGCATCTCCACCTAGACAGCACAAAGTATCAGCGCAGTGTTTGGGAGTGTTGCGGTGGGGCTTCCTAGGGATTGCTTGACAACATTATCGCTGGCAGCAGGCACCAGTCCGGAGCCTGCAGCCCTCCAGGAAGAAAGCAGAAACAGCTACCATGTGCATCAGCAGTTAGCATGAAGCGAGTGTAGACCGCTGGGACTGACTTCTTCCTAGCAGATGCTGAGCCAGGACACAGGAGTCTTGTTGTTGAGCTCAGCCTCTAGCGTTGCTCTTGGCTGGCTGTTGGCTGCAAGTACTATGTCTTGTAGGTAATTTGCTAAAGAGGAGAAGCGACAGTCTGTGCTTCTGACAAGGGTGACTGGTTCTGCAGTTGAGGTTTTCCAGGCTGTTACAGCAAGATTTTGTACAAGCAGTTTTGGGACCGTGGTGTCTTTTGTTACAGAATGTTGCATTTCCATTTAAAATTAGTAATTTACCACCGAATGTAGGCGGGCAGGGTTTGCAGAATCGGTGATCTCCTAAGATTGCTTTAAAAATGGCAGCTAGAAGGAGCAATGCCTGCTGCTTTTCCCATCATATTTTTTGTGTGTTGTCTGACTAGGATAATACAAGTTTGATCTGATCATTCATATTTGACACATCTTGTTTTTTATGACTCCTCTGTGTGATGCCCCACGGTGAGGACTTTGCAAGATATAGTGACACTGAGATGTGAGAGTAGGGTACAAGTGCTAATGCTGTAAGTGATGTACTTCAACAGCCTGTGTCTGGCTGGAGGAACTCTTGCGGCAACTCCTCCACAGAAATCCAGAGCAGAGAGCCTCCCTGGAAATGAGAGAGGTGTTCCTGGGGCTCGGTGCCATAGCCTTTCAGCTGGTGTCTGGGAGAAATGTGTTTTGTGAGTCAGATTCTCAGTTTAAGGCCCAGTCTGGCATAGCTCCTCCAAGTCAACAAAGCAGCCTCCTTCCCTTTAGGCCATAAAAATCAGGATCAGACCCTCATTTGGAAAAGCAAGTATTAAACCAAGTAATATGACAGAGCGCTCCAGTGGCACTGAGCATCTTGGCTGACCCCAATTACTGCTTCCCTGAAATTATACTGTTGGAGGGAAGCAGACAGCAGTTTTGCTGCATACTGTCTATATGTCGCTGCTTAGCCCCAAGAACAGAAAACTATCCTATATTGTTTTCCTAGAGGTTTCTTCTACATGGTTAATATGTAAATAACTTTTTTTAGTCATTGCAGGGTGGGGGGGAGATTTTTTCTTAAATGTGGAGAAATCTTGTAGCAAGCCTGACTAGACAGATATCTAATTATGAATGAGATGGCAGCGGTCTGCTGCGTCTTGGGAACATCAGTGGCGTAGGGAGAAGGCTGTATCTCTGCAGGTGGGTAGCAGAGCACCTTTGCAGCTGTGTAACCAATGCAAAAAGGGAATATCGGTAAGTGGTAATGGCACCCAGAGAACAAACACAGGCTGTGACATTTTGCCCTGGTGAAAAGCCACTGCTAGTAATTTTGCATGACATGGATTTTTAACGGTATTGCCTCTCTCCTTGATCTGTGTCCCCTCTGATGACTGCTCCACCGCCTCCTCTAGAGAGGAGGAGCTTCCCAGTGATCTCTCCGAACTCTCTAAGAGCACAGCAGCCTCCTTTCATCCTGAGGGAAGCTGTGTTTCCAGACAGTGCTGCCTGTGTAGCATGGATCATATCCAGAAACTGATGAGCACAAGTCAGGTGTTGAACTCTTGCTTTGCCCCATGAATTTTCCATCAGTTTCGCTTCTGAGCTTTCCTGATTAATGGAAGCTTTGCCATTTTTCCACTGTAGTACAGGTGATGTTTGCCTTAAACAGTGTGCGTGGCTGTGCAGGGAGGTTTCACCATGATTCAGTTGGACATGTTGCCTTTGGAAGAAGAATTAGTTATTAGTGATGCACAGTTTACTCAGCCAGTGGTGTTATTTCTGACTGGTATGTGATGAAGGGAGAATAAAACTTTCCAAGAAAAACTGAGCCTATGGAGGGTGAGTAGCAACCAGACAGCATGGAGCTCTGCACCTAGCAAAAAAAGAGAAACAGCACAATTAACTGGCTATTTTTTTCTTCGCCTTCCTTAGGCTGGTGGAGATGAAGATGCTGGCGGAACTGTGTCTGAGTGCAGTCCTGCAGCTGCTGACCCTGTGTTGTGCCCACTGTGTGACCAAGGCTTTCCAGCTACGGAGATTCAGCTGCATGCCATGTACTGCAACGGCGTTGTGGCAGAGGAGGCTGGCAGGGACAGTCCAGGTCTGCCAAGCACTGCTTCTGTGTGTCTGCTCTTTGTGCTCATCCCCCTTTCCTGTTGCTTGCAGTCTGGTCCCTCTCGGGATATTTGGGGCACAGTGTGGCATGTAGGGAGGCTTGTTTGCTCTGCCTTGTTCCATCTCCGAGCTGGCCAGGAGAGTGGTGTCAGAGGCTCCTGTGTTTCCAGCACCTCCATCTTCTCTCTCATCTTCTCTCTCATCGACTTCGTAAATCATCACATTATTAGTACCTTGGAAAATGTATAAGCTGAATATTACCCCAGGTTCTAGCTCTGGATGCTGCAAGCAGTATTCATAAGACACATTTATTGTGTGTTTTGTGAGGACCTGCAGAGCATCTGCCAGCGGTAGAAAACGGTAGGCTCCCG
Organism: Sula dactylatra; assembly: GCA_013389905.1. Taxonomy (NCBI): domain Eukaryota; kingdom Metazoa; phylum Chordata; class Aves; order Suliformes; family Sulidae; genus Sula; species Sula dactylatra. The sequence continues at coordinate 123,421 of WEKW01018586.1, read as the reverse complement.
AGCCATGCGGGTGAGCATCCTTTAGGGCTCTTGAGAAGGGAGAATGTTCTGTACCACTCCAAGCACGGCCTGTGCCCTGCAATGAGTCTGACATTTGTATGTGCAAAAATGGCTTGTTCAGCTGCAAGAGATTGCAGAAAAGTTTCCCTCTTGTTCCTCTAAAATTGTAAAATGATAGCTATCAATCTGGGAGCTTGGATTTTTCTCCTTCATGTGAAGAGCAAGGTACAGAAGCATGGTCAGAATGCCCATATTAATCCTCTTTGTGGTCTTCTCCCTATCAGTTTTCCGTAGCCAACCTTTGTAGAGCTTAAGTGAACAAATACGCTGGTTGGTTATCAACATGTTCAATAAGTTATGTTTTAGCTGCCGCTTGAAATGGAAAGTCTGTGTTAGCACAATGTCAGGTAATATCAAAGTAGTGGCTTGTAATAAGATTAACTTTTCAGGTTGTGAATATATAATTTTCAGTTACATACTGGGTTATTAAATGCAACCTAAATCTATGGTGTTTAAGCAATTTGAACAAATCGGAGCTAGTACAAGAACTGTAACTTCTGCATTCCTCTAGCAGGAGGAAGTTTCACCATGTAATTTTAATGCAGAGTTTATGTAGTTTTAAAATACAAGGTCCCTGTTATACTAAATCTTTGGGGATATGACATCAGTCCTGTTGAGATAACAGGAGCCAGAGTAGCAGCTGACACTGCTTGGTGCTGAATTTTGGTGGGAAGTTCTCTCTACAGGCACAAACCAGCTACTAATGCAAAGCATTCGGCTCAGGCAAATCACAAATTATCACAGTTCCTCTCCCATCCTCAACATTGATAAGGGTCTTATACATGTTACAAAGTGGAGCAGAATTTTTAGTATGCCTTTTAGCAGGAATGTCTTTGGCCCTGTGGTAATCGGGTCCCTGGTGGGGCTGCACTGTGAGTACATCCATTGACCCTGGGGGATCCTGACTGTGATCAGGAAAAGGCTTTGAATTCTTTGGCAGTGCGAGGGAATTTGTTCTTTCCTTTGGTGTTGGCTGTCAGCAGGACAGAGTTCAAGGCGGGCCTCTCCTCTCTGCTTCCAGACTGGTCTCCTTGGGGATGTTTGTAAGGGTAGTTATTTTGGAATTGCTAGTCTGCTTTTCTGGCTTGTTCAGAACAATCCCACCATAAGAAAGGTAGCCTGGAATAAAAGGGATTTTTGTCTGCAATAATGGCTCTAAACAGAGCAATGGTTTTGGGACAAAGTCACAGGAATTTGGGTTTTCTTTTGCCAGTTATTCTAGCATTTTCCCTGTAGAGACCAGGCTTTATTAGCCGTAACAGTCTGTGATGCCTGTGTTGTTTGCAGCAAGGCTCTCTGCAGGACCACAGGCTTCCTGGTCTTGGAGCAGCACGAATGTGGGGCAGAGTCCTGCCTGTCTGCTGGGGCCCTGGGTGGCAGGGCACCTCGGTCCACTTCCCAGCAGCTGTACAAAGGCAGCAGTCACCCAGAGAGGTCTTAGCTGATGGGCTAGTCAGCAGGGTTTGGGTTGAATAGGCAGGGATGATGTTTAGCTCTGAGCAGAGACCAGACAGTAGCCTGGCACAGCTGTGCAGGTACAAAAGGACTCTGTTTCCAGGGCTGTTACCTTGGCATCTGTCACTAACACAAAATCCATAGGTAAAGCTAATGCATGGGGAGAAAAAAGAGGTGGGAGAATTGTCGTCTTGAAGCAAATGCCAGCTCCTCTGTGGGTCCAGAAGCAGTTCTCTAATCTGCAGCACTGTGTGCTCTTGGGTGGCTACTGGCTTCCTCGATAGCACAGCAACAGCCTTGTGTGAGAGAAAATCAAAGTTCTGCCCTCTAAGCCATGTCCTGATCTGTTAAGAAAAGACGGCTTCAGTTTTTCTTTGGTGCACTGGGTCAGGGGTTCCTGGTCTGTCTTCAGACTTATTAATTGGAATTACTCCTGATGTCTCTAGAATAGCAGATTATGCAGTCCTACAGACTATAGCTGTCAGTGGTTTTCATTTTAAAATTACAAAACGGTGGCTTCTTGCTGGTTTTACTTCTGTTCTTCCCTCTTCTAATCATGCACCAAGGTATTTCAGTATCAGGAGCCCAGCTCAATCTGGCTGATATTTAAGGACAGGTTTTCAAATGACTTACCTGGGCAAGATGAGTTACATTTGCTTCCCTTATGTATGTACATGGTTGCCCTGGCTAGATGTCCAGACCACCACATACCTGGGAATTATGAAAATATGATCATGAATTTCCATTTTCCTATGGTCTGAGTAAATAAAACAAGAAGAGCCTGCTGTTGCGTAGCTACTGTACCAGGCTGGGGAAGGTTCAGGTCCTGGGTTTCCAGCTCAGTGGTGACTGGTGTTAATTCCAGCTGAACGAGTGGAGCCATGGAAGTGCTATGCCAGCTCCCTCTTCATTCATGCACTCGGCTGAAGGGCTCACTTCTGTGAGAGGAGCTCTCTGCTGGAGTCACTGCATTCATCGCCCGCTGCTGCCAATGCAGGAATCTGCTGGTCTCAGTCTGGAAGCAAGTCTTGGCCGCTGCTGAGAACAGCAAATAGTCTCGAGCTTTGAGACATACTCTAATCCTCTTGCCCTCCATCTATGTGCTCCCAACCTCTCAGTTCCCAAGTGAGCACAGGAAAATGAGCATTTGGTATATCCCTTCCTCCCAAAGCCTCAAATGCAACCTGATGCAGCTGTCAGTCTTCAGCAGCAGCACTGGTGCTGCTAAAAAGCTCTTGACATCAATAGAAGTAGCACTGGTACAGCAGAAAGAGTAACAGAATGGGTGCAGAGGAAAGCTTCATCACATCTGAGAAAGGACAAGATGCTGGCAAGCCTGCCACTAATAGGATCCTGCACAAAAAGTGGTGTGGCTGGTTGTGAGACTGGGGAGGAAGCTGGTGGGTTGAACTGCAGGTGGGTCATGCAGCGAAGCAAGGAGCTTGGTGTCTGTGGCCTCACAGCTCTGCACGCTGACCTGACCTGGCAGCCCCAGGAGGTGCCTGGGGTGGGCGTGCTGACAGGGGGCTGTGCTGGGGAGGGTTTGCTCCTCTTGCCCAGGGTGTGAGCTGGAGCCAAGCAGGCCAACGATGACTTGGCAAGCAGAAGAAACGCCGAGGCAGGGAAAAGGTTCTTCTCAGGCTACAGAATGTGTCTGACCCAGCAAAGAACACCACATCTGGGAGAGCTACAAGGCTCCTGTGACACAGCAGGTCAGCACTGCTCTGTGGTGGGGATTTTCCCCATGGCAAGTGTTTTCATGTGTTCTGAACCCCCTTCCTGCGGGTGGCCAGTGTGTTTTGGCAGTGGTCATGCCTCACCAGCTGACCCTGTTCTCTCTCCTGTGCCTCTGCTTCCAGCAGCACAGCTGGGGGTCTTCCCCTAGGCAGCTGCAGAGCTGGTCCCAGACATCTCTAATGGGCCTGTTATGCCAGATGTGTTCACTGCTTTTGGAAGAAAATAGAACTGATTAACACCTGAGCTGGTGCACAAGGCTTCTGAGATGGTGTTAAAGGAATATTAACGACTACACGCTGATTTGGAGAGCAGCTTTCACCACACTGTCAAATGCACGTGTTAGTTGGGTGGTTGGAAGGCTGGATGGCCTGGGGGGTGGCCGTGGTTATCAGTCCTCCTTGTCAGGCTGCCACTTCCAATCTGGGCCAGGCTAAGTTAAAGAGAGGCGTCCGCTTTGGTGCCTGTGAGAAATGAGCTGTTGGTATCAGTCATCGCCTACGAGACAGTACCCACGTCCTAGGAAATGCTCGAGCTTGTTTCTTCAGCGTGGATATCTCCTGTCAGCCCCAACAGCTCCTGAGCATCTTGCAGTGCATTTGCTGGTCGTGGCTGCAGATCAGTGATTGCTACTAAGGGAAAGGCCGTGTTGTATCAGCGTTGTGGATAGGGGTTGCCTAACACTCTGGAAATGGGGTTTTGCTAAAACCCTGAAGGATTTCCTTTGTTCTGCACAAAATTTTGTGCGTCCCTTTCTTTATCACAGATGGTGTGCCAACAATAACAGGTTTGTTGTGCCTGTACCTTGGATTCAGGCCTTTCTCCTAAAGAGAGTATGGGAAGCAATGTTACTGGGCTGTAAAACAACTCCCTGCATTGTCCCCTTAGCCACCTTGCCTAAGAGTGCTTACTGTGACATCTGTTCTGGAGCTGGAGTCTTGAACATCCCTAGTGAAGCAAGCTAAGCTATCTGATATGTTCCCCGAGGATCATTGCTGGTGGCATGTCAACAGGAATATGCTGAGAGGAATTCAACTGAAAGAGACAACATTCCGATGTGCTCCCTGTAGATGCCTGGAGAGCAGGTTTGGAAAGGCTGCTTGGGCTTGCTGAAGGAACAAAAATTATTGGACCCGTCATCAGCATGCCAGTCAGCTGGGATCTTGCTAAGAAGAGCAGCACCACTGATGCTTAGCCCTGGTAGAGATCTTCATCCAAAGGCCCCGCAGAGCTATATGTGGACAGAGTACAGATCAGCCCCGGTTCACATGGGCGGTGGAAAAAGCAGCGAACATAGGCTAACTGTTGTAACCTTCCCTTTCCAGCATGAGCTGTATCCCTCCCCAGCAAGGCTCTCTTTCTACCATATCTGCAGAAGGGCAGAGCCTCCACACAGCTCTCCTTCCCCTCAAGCTCGCGGTGACCATGTTCCCTCCCCTGCAGTAGGCACAGGTGCTTAGTTTGGCAGGGAGCGGTGCTGTGCTGCTGGAGCAGCTGTGTAACTCTTCTCCCAGGCTGTTGCGCTGCTGTGCATCAGCTTTAAAATGACTGTAAACCACATACTGTTGATCCAGCTGTTTCTGGCAGAAGACAAGTTACAGTGTGAAATGGCTAGCTGGCTTCCAAGTCTGGGGAAGGTAACTTCTTCAGTACCCGCCCCACCCCACCCCACCCCGCCCCGAAAAAAGAAGAGTTGGCCAGCTACCACCAGCTACCTTTTCTGCAGGAAAGAAGACCCTGCCTGTCCCAGTCCAGTATTTCTTTGCTTCTGCTATCACTTCTGCTGCAGCCTTGAGAGGAAGAGATTGAAACATGTTGCATTTGGACATGGTGTGGGGATGCTTTTGGGGTGGATGGCAGGGTAACCCTTTGTTTTTCCTCCAGTGCTCACCCGGCGTCAGAGGGAGGCAAGAAGTAAAGCTGCCAGTGGTGGAAGCGGCCCTACATCCTTAGACATTGACAAGTAAGTAGGTATGCTTGCTCCTCCAAGATTGTTTCTGTGCTTCAGTTCCAGCTTGCCTGTGGATGTCTTTATTCCTGTATAAATGCTGGCCGTTGGCCTTATAGCAATGTTTTCCTAAGAAATTGCCTTCTCTGTGCCTCTTGTTGCAGTGCTGGCTATATTTATACTGAAGCAAGAGGAATTTGCTGTTCTCAGATTGTTTATTTTTGCCCTAATTTCCTTTCAGCCCAATCCATGGCGGGTCAGGGATGCATGGTCTCTGGCCTCTGTGCGGGGAGCTGTAGCTAAAATGGTGCTAACTCAGCCAGTTTCTAATGGGAGATTTGAGCTTGGTAACCCCAGGAAAAGAGGAGGCTAGGGAGGCTAGGACAGGGAGGCTGTCAACATGGCACCTGTAGTGATATTCTTAATTAAATTAGACTTTCAGAATAGCAGTGGCTTTGTTTAATCTCTTCCCATGCAGCCCCTCCTCCAGCCACCCACACAAAGCATCATAAGAGAGGATCTGACAGTAAAATCCCTGCTATGGAAGCAATTTTGCTGTTACAAACAGTGGATGGCAACATCACTAATGGAATTAGGCTAATTATAGAGAGGACAGCTTCTGTTTAGACACATTATCTGGGTAATCAGCACTGACTGGAAAGAAAATACGGGAAAAGTACTGCAGAGTTTTGCTCGATGGGGGCTCTCCATACACATTTTAGAGCCTGGGGTGAGTTTTACTAGGAGAGTACTGCTTATCAAACTGAACACAATGCTGCTGCGGCTGGTTCCTGGGGGCTGTCTCTCCTTGGAGATGGTCCATTCCTGAATAGCTCTCCAAGTGGATGCTCCCCTCCCGAAGAACCAGTGCCCTCTTCTGCATGGTTCGGTCCCCACTGAGAGCTGGCGTGGAAGCAAGTGTAGCTGTGTAAATCCACGCCTGACCTTCATCTCCCTTCACCCAGGATAATTTTCTTCCCAAGCACACTCAGTCATCCTGCATGAGCCTGGGCATCTTCTACACAAGTGAGGGGGTTTGAGGAATGCGCTGTGCCAGCCCCCCAGCAGGAGTGCGTGCTCTGCATTCCTCTCCCAACATGGCATGATGTAAAATGGAGACAGTGCAGAGAAAGACTTGATTTACTAGTCAGACAAGTTCATCCAGCCCTGGTAAAATGTCTCTCTGATTTAACACACTTGGTTTGCTTTTCAGGCAGGATTTAACTCCCCTTTGCAAAGCCCTTGCACTTCATTTCTGTGGATTTTGACAGGGTGCTTTATGTCTGGGGAGAAATCAGCGGTGTTTGAGATAGTTAGATGAGCAGATTTGATTACTGTCCCACTGCTGTAGCAGCAGGATACAGAGGAACAGGCAGGGAAAACTGGTAATCACTCAGTCTTTGCAATTGGTGTTGGCCTGACCCCACTGAGCGAGACCCGATCTGGTGACATGTCTTCTCCGTGGCATGGCCTGGAGGAGGAAAGTCACCGGTGGTGGCTGGGAGCCCGGTGCAGGGTGAATCCTAATGCAGTGCTCTGTCCTTTGCTGCCTGGCAGGTGTGAGAAGTGCTACCTCTGTAAGTCACTGGTGCCACTGCTGCAGTATCAGAGGCATGTGGACAGCTGCCTTCAGGCTGCTAGGCAAGCTCAGGGAACCAGGAGGCTGCGAAGCGCCAAGGTGAGGGGCGACCCTGCAGACTGTCTCCTTTGCTTTGCACTGGGTTTGGGGCTGGGTTGGCAGCAGGAGCAGTTTCCCTGGTTGACGGGATGAGCTGACCTGGTGTAGGATTGCCTGTCCCTATGGGCCACTGTGGCCAGAGGACTTGTTGCCCTCCTTCCTGCGACACTCTGCGAGAGCATGGACCAGTCCCAGGGGTGAGCGAATCCAGCGGAGCTGTCAGTAATCTCTCCAGTAGGCAGGCAGCTAGGGCTGTCCCGCTGCCAGACAGCGCACCTCAGTCCTGCAGGCTTCCTCGGCTGAATATAGATAGAGCGGAGGGCAGTGTAGTGTCAGGGTGACAAGCATATCTGACTCTATCCACAAGCCCTTTCCCATGGGGAAAGCTTTAGAGCTGGAGCAGGGAGAACTGCTCGGTGGTGGGAGCAAACCGCAGCATCCCAGGAGAAGTGTGGGGGAGCAAGTGCGGTGGAGGTGTGCCGGCCGTGAGGGACAAGCCTTGCTCGGGGAGGTGGGAGGCAGGAGCACGGGTAGCAGCTGGCTTGCAGTCACTCACCAGGTGTTGGCCCCCACTGTGCTTTTTTTCCTGCTTGTGGCGGTCCCAGGGAAGCACAGAGAGGGTCCTTCCGGGCCTTCCTGCTGGTTCCTGCCAGCAAAGCCCTAGCGCTGCAGCTTTGCCTGTGCTCAGAAATGTGATTCTCAGCGTGAAGTTGCAACATGATGTCTTAGTTTCATATAATCCCGTAAATCCATCACAGGCCTCAGCACTTTGGGATTCAGATGCAAATGATGAGATTTCTGGTTGATGATTTTGGCTGGGGTACAGCCAAGCACTGTGTGGTTCAGAGTACTGCAGGGTACGGCTGCTCCTGCATGTGACCGGCTCTGTGGGGGCTGTTTGACTCTGTCACTGTGCCCCACAGCTGGCTGGCGTGCGAGGTCCTGCACACAGGCATGGGCACAGTTCATGGGGAAGAGTGCTGGAGCCTGGCAGCCCTTCAGGAAGGCTTGGCAAGGCTGTGCTTCCTTTGGCCCTGCCTTGTGCTGAGGTGGCAGCTCACCAGGGGGAGAGGTCATGCCTGGGCACAGGCTGGGCAGTTGGAAAGCTTCCTAGTGGCACCGTTGGGCTTGCAGGTTCCTGCCACGGCCATTTTTGGGGTGCTTTGCAGCTCCAGCCCCACAGCTGGGATGCCAGTGCCTTCTAGAGCAGTTCTGGGGGCAGGGAGCAGCCAGGAGAGAGGACTTTGCAGGGCCAGCAAGGCTCAAAGCAGCCAAGCCATATGGTCTTCCCTTAGCCTGTGTGACCAGCTCAGCTGCATCTTCCCAGGGGCTGAGAGAAGGCATGAGATATGCATTCCTCGTCTGGCGGTGCCTTGGAGAAAGACCATTCCCTCCCACACTAAGCCCCTGTGGCCTTGAACACAGCGGGATGGGGCCTGCCCTCACAGGCACAGTGCTGGGGGATGTGTCCGAGCTGTGGCAGAGCCCCTGGTGCCCAGATTTCCCTGTGCTCACTGGTTGGGCTTGGGGATGGCTTCCTGCACCCTGGCCCTCCTTCTTACCGGGCCCTGTTTTATTAACTGCTCTCAGCTGCCTCTGCTTGGGCACCAGCTGGGCTGTCCGTGCTCAGCTGCAGGCCCTGGAAATGCAGCACTGCCACTTGTGCTCAGCCTGACCCCGTGGGCACTGGGACCCTGGCTATGGGGTTCCCTCACAGCAGCACTGTAACGGCGGTTCTCCTCTCCTTGGCAGGTCTTTGGAAGGCAGGAGAGGGGACTCCTCAGGATGCTGGAGCTCTCAGAGAACAAGTCTGCAGGTGGGAAGCTGCTTTCTGCGCCTGCCTGGCTGAGTCAGGTCTGCCCTTTCCCAGCTCTCCCCTTGCGGTCCTGGGCTGTGCTGGGATGGCAAATTCCCCTTGAAGGGGTCTGTTCTTCCTGAGCAGAGCAGGAGGCGGTGGGCTTAGCTGGCAGTTGTCATCCCCCAGCTGGCTGCACACACCCCTGTGCCAGTGCCCAGAGCCCTTGCAGGGGTAGGAGTGTGCTCTGAGCCATCACACCAAGGGGTGTCCAGGGTGCTGCCCTCCCTGCCTACACACTGGCACTTCCCCCCATGGGTCCAAGGACAGGAGGAGATGAGGGGGGAGAAATACTCTCAGCAACACCCTCCTCCCCTCGCTGGAGGGTGGCCGGGAAGGCCTGATGTGCGCTCTTGTTGCAGGTGCTGATGAAGGGATCCCCGTCGCTGGACTAGGAGACCAAGAGTCCCCTCCCACACTCTCAGCCAGAGCTGGGGAGCCAGCAGTGGACAGCCCCAGCTCCCTTCAGCACCCTCCTTTCAGCATCTCCTTCTCGGAAGCCACGGACTGCGTGGTGGACTTGGAGCCGCATGCGGCGCTTCGCTTGGGCAGCCAGCAGCAGACCAAAGGCTGCCGCCGGAGAAAGCGCAAGTTCTGAGGCCAGCGGCGAAGGTCTGCGTAACACTGTACCCCTGCTTCACCCGCAGCCTTTTTCTCCTAACCCCCTTTTATATGTTTTATACAACCTGTGCAAGGAGCGCTGGGTGGAGAAGTGACTGTGTGTTTTATAGGTGCCTGTGCAGCTTTGCTCTCTGTTAAAGAAATGGAAATATATTTATGTATGTTTTTATGAAACTGCAGCACCACAGAGGAGCTGTGCTGTCTTCCTCTGGGGAATGGGAGGCCCTAGAGGGAGTAGAGGAGGAACAGCAGATGCTGTGTCCAAAATCACACTTCCTGAGGCCTGTCCTTGGGCTCTGGGGGGGATGGTGAGGGCTCAGGGACACACACCCCCAGGGAAGGGGGCTGCACTGCCCAATGCCTATGGCCCAGCACATCACAGAATCAGAATGGTTTGCATTGGAAGTCACATCAATGACTTATCCAGCTGGGAGCTGGCAGGGGGGCACCTTGGGGCTGTGGGGACCAGTGTAGCCATGACCCCTGTGTCCCCTTGTTGGTGTCCTTCCTGTCCCCACGGCAGCTCAGCTGTGAGGTTGGACCCCGTGGCAGGGAGGCCTCTGCCTGCTCCAGCTGCTGGAGGCTTCAAGGGCAGGATGGAGCCCCAGGCTGGGCCGTGAGGGTCCCACACTCCCCGGCAGCACCCTCACCCCGCCACCGGGCCCCTCACTGGGAACGGGTAGGGGGGGCTCATCGCTGTCCTACTTAATTAACGGGATGAGGTGACGCAGAGCTAATTAAAACTCAGATTTCGATTTAAAAGCGCTGATGGGGAGCGAGGGCGGTGCTGCACCGCGGGGCGCGGCCCCTCCGGCCGGGCGCCCATTGGCCAGCGGCACGGCGGG
>WEKW01018586.1:82927-94177 GCA_013389905.1 Sula dactylatra | reverse complement strand
ACCCCGCGCCAGCCCCCACCCCGGCACAGCACCTACCTCGCACCCTGCTCTGCCCCGAGCCCCTGCTGCCTCTCTGGACCAGGTGATGCCCAGGGGTCCCCCAGCCCAGCCTGGCACCCCACGGGTGGGTGGTGGAGACAACCCCAGGAGAAGAGGGTCCCGCTGGCACCCTGGTGTGCCACCTGTGGGGCCCCACCTCACCACTGCTCATGGGGGTCTGGCCCCGAGGTCTGCCACAGAGCCAGGCTGGTCTCTCCCAGGGGACTGGGCTCTGCCCTGGCTGCAGGATGCGGCCCCTTCCCTCCGTATGCTGTCCCTGCACGCAGGGGGTGGCACTGTCACCGGTGCCACCCAGCCAAGGTGCCCATCAAGCAGCGCTGCCATCACCAGCAGGCAGATTGCAGAGTGGCCAAGGGGCAAAGGGGGGTGAGGCTGCGTCAGGGTGCCTGAGATGCTCCCCAAACCCCGTGGGAGCCAGAGCCCACGCCGCTGGTGCCGAGCAGCTCCCTGTTCCTAGCAGCAGGGGCCGGGCAGGGGCAGGGCCGGGCAGCAGCTCCCAGCACCGCGCAGCGATAATTTCATTAGCAGCTCCAGGAACAATTAACAACTGCTCTGACGCCTTCAAGAGCTGAAACGGGCGTGAAGCCAGTGTGGCTCTCCTGGGTGGCACCAGCTGTGCTGTGGTCTCCATCCACCCCGGTGCAGCACTGGTGGTGCCAGGCAGAGCCGAGGCCACCACCAGCACAGTCCCAGGGTGAGGCCAAAGCCGTCTCCCACCATCACCCCCTTGCTGGGGACCTCCTCTACCAATACGGTTGTGCACCGTCTGCGTGCGCAGGCGGGCAGCATGGCACCCATGGGTGTCCACTCCCATCTCACCGTGCTGCCCCCGCAGTGCCCCAAGCCCCAGCACATCCTGCACTGGCACTGGTAGGGGCCAGCTGACAAAGGAGCCCCCCAGCCCCCCACGGGCAGAGCCCCAGCACAGCAATAACCACCTTCCTTCAGGCTGGCTCATTATTACTGATGGCATTTGCATGGAAACAGGATGTTTTTACTCCTCAGGCTCCATCTGCTCCTGCTGAAGTCACTGTGCCACACGTGAGCTCCCAGGGGGGTGCCATGGGAACCGGGTTGAGCTCCCCCGCAGCGCTGGAACCCCTAGCCCAGGCTTCCGTGGTAGCTGGACCCCCTGCCCAGGCGCTGGGGCAGGGCAAGAAGGGGGATACCTGGTGTGGATGGCACCCACGCCTCTGGGGCACCCAGCACAGTGCCACCCTGGGGCAGCACGGCGGGGAGGGAGCTCAGGGCCCCTGGCATGGTGCCAGCCCCATATGCTCCTTGTGCCGCTCTCCTGGGACGGCTTCCAGTTCCCACTCCTGGCACTGTGCCGGTGGTGCCAGCAACAACACTCCCACCGCCCGGGTACCCACCGCACCCTGCCTGCCTCTACCGCCCACCCGGGGGTACCGGGGGTGCCCGGTCCTGCCCCGCTTCACCTGGTTCCCTCACCATGTGCTCGTGACGCATGGTGCCATGCGGGTGCTGCGCCAAGGCCGTGTGCCGTCACCCTGCGTGTCCTTTCTGTGCTGCGGGCTGGCATGGCCAGGCCGTCAGTTTGGAAGCAGCAGGGCGCGCTGACGAGTTAATAGACTCTAATTAATACAGATTGGGGAGATCACTTTCAATTCTGCTCCCTCTCCCTCTTGCTGAGGAGGAGCTGAGGGGGTGGATGAGCCAGATCCTGCTCCACAGCCTTTGGAGCCCCAAGCCCCGCTGCCACCGGTGCTGTGACAGCCTGACCTGTGCCCACAGGGACACCTGGAACCTGACCACTTGCTGGGGTGACACGAGGGGCCACAGCGTGTGGGAAGCTGCAGGACTTTGAGGAGGGGAGCGTGATGCTTGGCCTGGTGCCCCCAGCGCAGCGTGCTCAGCACCTGGGTGTCCCGCCACTGCCACAGCCCCGGGGGGATGCTGGATCCGCTGGCCCCACTGGGTGCTGTAAATGGATTATTACTCAGAGTAATTAAGATGGAATTAAAAATTAATTCTCTTCTCCAGTGCACCGTGGTAGTGGCTCAGCCATGTGCTGCAGCTGTTGTGCCAGGGCTTTCTCCCAAAAGAAATGGGATTGGGGTGGAGGTGGAGGGAGGGCATCACCCAGCAGGTGGTGGTACCTGGGCTTCACGGGCTGTGGCTGCCACCTCCCCAGGGACAGCACTGCCCCAGCACCGCTCCCCCCTCACCAGGCACCCCAGGTGCCATGTCCGGCCGGGCCAGCCAAGGTGAAGGAGCTCCCACCCATCACTGGGTCCAGCAAAGCCCCTGCCTGGGCCATGCCCAACCTCCTGCCCGGCCCTGGCAGCCGCGGGCAAGGCCAGCCCTGAGATTTTCTAAATTCCCATCAAATATTTAAATAGGTATTTGAGCTCATGTATAATGGATCGCCCGCACACTGCCTCCCCATCCATTTGTGGTATTTAAGGAAGTAGAATATTAAACACCATTGTATTAGCAAAAATGCCTTCTACCTAATTGAGTAACAAATGGGGAAGGTGCAGATGAATAAACAATACATAATGCATGGCCCTGTGAGCAGCCTGTGGCCGGGACCCTGGCGCCGGACAGGGACTGGGCCGTGCAGGGTGCTGGGGCCAGGAGGGTGCTCTGGCAGGGAGTGGGCACCGGTGCTGATGGCCTTGAGAGTGGAGCCATGGGTGCAAGAAGCATGTGTGCTGTGCAAGGGACACATGCCAGAGAGTGGCACGGTACAGCACAGCACACGTGGGACATCCTGGGCCTCATCCTGCATGGGGATGCTTGGCCATGGAGCCAGGAGCCCGAGAGCAACTCCAGCTGCATGAGGAACAGAAAGATTATGAAAATGAAAAGTAAATAAATATGGATGTTGAGGACCTAATTCTGATAAGAGGATTTTCAAAATTAGCCATTTGCAAGAGTAGATTAACAGCACACGGCGCCGGGGGCGGGAAGGGCTCCATTAAGACATACGGGCAAAGCCCGTCCTGGCACAGCCCGCTCCTTGCAGCCCCCCTCACCCACAGAGCCACTCCCTCGTTTTTAAGGAGAGGGATTTGCTGCTGCTGTGGGGGAAAAGGGGGTGGCTGGAGGGGCTGGGGCACAGGGCGGTGCCACCCGGCACACATGGGTCCTGCAGACATGGTGCCACAGCATTGGGACCTCATCAGAGAGTGGCAGTGGCTGGAGGCACCTGCACCTGGGCAGACAGGAGAGTGGGCATGGCGATGTTGTGTAGCCCGGGGTCCCCAAGGGTGTGCCTGGCACCCCCAGCCTGGGTATGCAGTGGCTGTATCAGTGCCAGTGTGGGGCTGAGATGGGGGAAGTGGGGTGAATAGGTAGCAAAGCTGCTGGCTTGTGCATCCCATGGGTGTCTCATGCCAGCCAGTGCAGCAGGTGCTCCCAGCCAGAGCTGGTGCTGATGCCCCCTGGCAGCGCTGTGGATGCTGGGGCAGGAGCACCGCTCTATGTCCCGGGGTGGGCAGGGGCAGGAGGCTGCTGGGGTTCGGAGAGGCTTTTTGCATCCTCCGGCTGGGATTTTTCTATCCAGGCAGCCAAGCAGAAATCTCATTACAGCCCGGCACAAAGGCAGTGTTCCTGTCCCTCTCCCCTGTGCCTGGCTGGGGGCTGGCACAGGCTGGGGCAGGCACTGCTGGGAGCAGCGGCAGGGTGTCCTGGACGTGGGCAGCTGACAGGGCTGAAAGGGGCCATGTGCTGCCCCCAACCCTCTCCTCAGCCCTGTGTGCCCCTCACCCCAGCCCAGGGCCTGCCAGACCCCTCCCCAGCCTGACGCAGACACCCGCTCTGTGGCGCAGGTGGGTCGGGTGTGGGTCCGAGGGGGGTACCAGCTCCCACAGGGCTTCCCGGTCACGTGTGGGGCAGGGGCCGTGAGCTTGCAGGCAGGGCAGGGTGCAGGCAGCCCAGGAGCCCCGGGTGCCTGGTGCTCCCGCAGCAGCAGCAGCAGCAGCAACAGCAGCCAATTAATTAGCAGGGCGGTGGGAGAGCAGCCGGCGGAGCTGTGCGGGATCGATGGGTGCATCGATCGCCCGGGAAACACCAGCCCTCCCAGCCAGAGACACGGCACTGGGGTGGGTGGGCAGGAAGCCTGGCAGGGAGCCTGGCAGCCCGCTGGCCCTGCGGCTGGGTGCTGGCAGGGTGTTGGCCGTGGGCTGCAGCATCACCAGCCCCTCGCAAGGGAACACCGGGGTGCACAGGGCCAGGATGGAAAGGACAGGCACTGGTGGCACTGCCTGCCGTGTGCCCCAGCAGCTGTGGGGCTGGTGGCTGCTCCCCCTGAGCTGGGAGAGCGGCCGGTCCCGGGAGGATGTGGGAGTGCTAATGGAGCCCGCCCTTTCCCAGCTACTGGGCTGCATCTGTGTCAAGGGAGGTGCAGGTTGGTCCCTCCGATCTGGTGGCATCGGCTGGGGGTGCTGAGAGATGGGGCTGCGGGCAGGGATTGCACTGTGCCTGTGGTGGAGGCTCAGGGACAACTTGGACATGGCGCCTTCTGGGAGGGACAAGGCCCTGTGAGCACATGCCAGCTGGCCGGGAAGCACCCAGGCCATGGCACGGGGCCAGCAGAGCAAACCCCAAAGTGATGGTGGCCAACGGGGCACAGGGCAGAGTGGTGGGGACAGCTCTGCCTGCAGCCTGCCACAGCCATGCCTGTAGGGCTGATGCTTGCAGGTCTGTGACCACACGGCTCTTGTCCCCGTCCCCCCCGCCAGTTCCCCCCCACCTGCCTCTGCCAGTCGGGAAGTGCCAGCCGGTCCCTGCGGGGGAAGGAGAGTGCTCAGTCGTGTTGCAGGAGCCTGTTTGCCACTGTCATGCAGATGAGAAGTGACAGCAAGGGACCCTTCTCAGGTACAGGCTCCCTGCAGGCAGGGCAGGAGATACTTTCCCCCTCCCCCACCTCTGCTGCTGGCACTGGGGACAACCCTGCAGGCACTTAACCCCTTCCCTCCACGCAGACCCCTCCATGTCATCCCCGCTGTGCAAACCCTGCTCTGCAAGCCCCTTTGTGCAAACCCAGCGCAGGCAGGCAGCACCAGCACTGCCATGCCTGCCTGCCCCATGTCGCAGGGACAGCGGGCAGGTAGCAGGATGGAGCAGGCAGAGCCTGAGGCCGGAGCAAGACTCATGGGCGCAGCCCCTCTGCTGTACCCTGCTGTGTCCCACCATGCGAGCGTGGAGGGGTCCGTGGGCCCCTCGCCTCCCACTTCTCCCGCACAGGCTGCTGTCTCCGGGGAGGTTGTCATGGGAACGGTGTGCTGTAGGTACCCCTCACCCTGGGTACCCCTCCTCACATGCCATGGTGCTCGTGGGTGGAGGATAAGCTCAGCCTGCGCCCTCAGCAGGGCCCAGCAGGGTGGGCAGAGAGGGCACAGGGCACCTCCTGTGGGCCTGTCCCCCCAGGGGTGCTCAGGGGATGCTGGCGGTACCCAGGGCTGGAGGTCCCCTGTGTGCCCACATCCCCCCTGCCAGGGCCCAGAGCATCCCCCTGGCCCTCTAGGCAGGCAATGGGGCAGGGAAATGGGTGCAGGCACCACGGGAACAGGGTGTCACAGCCCCAGCGCCAGCAGCCGTGCTGCCTGCCCACTCCCACGGTGAGCCAGCGCTGCCAGTTCTTCCCCAGCCCACATGCCAGGGAACCAGCAGCTCCTTCCCCAGTTACTCTGGGGGTTTTTAACCCTGCAGCACCCACCTGTCACAGTGGGATGGATGCCTGCACCTGGCGTGTGCCAGGGGCAGGAGGCAGGATCTGTCCTCGCTGCTGGAGCTGGTGGTGCAGGGAGAGGCTAGGCTGGCAGCCTGCCGAGCCGAGGTGCAGACCAGCAGCGCCCGGCCCTGGCTGCACGCCAGCTGCCAGCAAGGTGACCCTGGGAGGGCACCCAGCACCACCAACCTGTGCCGCCTGCCCAGAGAGGGGGACAAATCCCTGTTCCAGCCCAGCGCTGCGCTGCGCTGCTGTCCCCATCCCTGCTGTGCCCCACAGCAATCCTGGCCACACATCCCCATCCCTGCTGTGCCCTATGGGCCCCTTATCCCGCATCCCCTATCACCACCAGACCCTAGAGCACCCTGACCCACCTGCCCCACTGCACCCCATGGCTCTCCTGGCCTACCTACCCCTGTCCTTGCTGGACCTCCTGGCTCCAGTGCCCCCCACCCCCACCTGCATCCCTGCCGCATGTCTGCTGCCATCTGCCTCTCCCTTTTGATTAGTATTAATTTTTAATTATGATTATTGACAGGGCTGCCAGCTCAGCTGCCAGCTGGGACAGCTGCCCAGCATGAGACAGGCTGGGAGCAGCCCTGGCACTGCTGCACTCTCCAGGCTGCTCCTGGCCACTGCTGTGCCCACCCGGGGCGGGGGGAGTCCCCCCAAGTGCGCCCCACCTCTCAGCATCCTGTTCCCCCCAGGCAGGGACCCCAGGGTGCAGGAGCTGAGGGTGGGGCCCATGACACCCCCAAAGGGCGGGCTCCAGCTGTGCATCTGGTGCCAGCCCCCCACCCTGACCCAGCTGGGCTGCGGGGCTGCTGGGAGCCCATAAAGCCATGGAGATAAATGGTCCCTATTACTTTTCCAATCAAATGAAATCCCACCGCGGTTGCATGCGAATAGCAATGAACCAGGGCAGCTTGCGGCAGTCTCTGCCACCAACCCCCCCAGGCAACCTTGGCCTCCCAGCGTGGCAGGGCGCAGAGCACCCCATGAGCACAGACCTCTTGCTGTGCATATTGTGGGGGTGAGGGGACAGGGACGGTGTGCCAGCATGGCGCGGGACAGGGGGGGTTGTCAGCCCCAGAGCCAGGTGGGTGGCCATGCCAGGCAGAGGAGCGGGTTGAAAGGGGCAGAGGGACAGGCAACCCCTGGCCTTCACCCACGTCATGCTGCCACTGCTGGGGGACGGACACACACAAAAGCAGGCGCCGTTAACGGTGTGTGGGATGGGGGTCTCAGCACCCCCCCCAGCTTCAGGCCTGCCAGCCCCGCAGCCCGTGCCCCACGCGTGGCTCCCGCCTGCCTCTCACCCGGCNCGTGCCGGAGCTGGCCAAGGCCGGGCGAGCGGCACCATCGCGTGGCGAGGGGCCGGCACTGCAGGCAGCAGCCCCCAGCCCGGGCAGGCAGACCCTATGCCCGGCTCCCCCTGCAGGCACCCCAGGCTTGGGGGTACCAGCCACCCCCATACCGCTGCTCCCCGCTCCCTGCCTGGCCCTGCTGCCAGCCGTGGGGCCAGCGTGGCCTGCAGCACCCCCACCCCGGTTGCCCTACGGGGGGGGGGCAGCACGGTCCTGTCCCCCTTGTACGTGTGCAGAGGAGCAGCCCAGGGCCAGCATGTGATGCAAGGACACAGGGACATGGCCTGGCACACTGCGTGCCGGGGACGAGCTCCCACCTCCCCTCTCTGGCAGCATCTCCACCCCCGGTGTGCCTGGTACAGGGGGCAATGAGGGTGGCGAAGGGCAAAGCCCTGGCACAGCTGCCCCAGGGGAGCTGCAGGGTTGGTGGCCCTGGAGAAGGGCAGCTGAGTCCCATGGACACAGCTCTGTGCAGCCATGGCAGCATCCCAGAGCAGCGCAGGGCTCAGCACACTCCAGCAAACCCCAAGGGGCTGCACCGCAGGCAGCCACACCACCTACTCGCAGACCTCTGGCCAGACATGCCTCAACCAACTGCAATGGCAGAGACATAGTCGAGACTGTTCTGTAGGACCAGCTCTCTGCAAACCCCAGCTGCAGGGAGGGCAGCACTGAGCCAGCACTGGCCCACGCAGCCGTGGGGGATGAGTAGCCCCAGCTCTGGGCTCATGGGAAGGTGCGGATGGGCCGGACATGCTGCCCTGGACAGGGTGCAATCCTGGGCTGAACTGGAGCTGCCTGGGTACTCCTGGAGGGGATGGAGGAGGCTTCTCTTGGAAGAGAGCTGCAGCGAGGCTAGAAGTGCAGGCAGCACTGTCAGGAGCTGAGCAGGCAGCTCCACCTCAAGAACCTGAATAGGCAGGAGGGAAGGACAGACCCAACAAACAAAAACACAAATAAAAGATTAAAGGACAGAGCGTGGGCTGTGCTGTGGCAGGGGGAAAGAGTAAGGGGGGGCCCCTTCGCAGCCAGGGCCAGGACAGCCAGGAGGGACAGCAGAGGACATGGGCCATGGAAAGGAGGAGCCAGCAAACTCCCAAGGCTCAACAGACTGGGGCTGTGAACCTGCAGGTCTGGCACCAATAAACCCTTGGAAAGCAAATGAGCTTCATACCACCTGTGCTGCAGGTACCCATAGGAGGGGATGTGAGCAAACACAGCCTGAGGCAGGCAGCATGGGGACAAAGCTGTGCTGCAGCCCCAGCACCAACCCTGCAGGAATGCTGGGCAGCCAGTCTTCCTGAGAAGACAGACTCATGTCCCACTGATGTGCAGGGGCTTGGGAGAGACGGGGACCAGCTCCCCAGGTTGAGTTGACCCAGAAGAGCTGGGCTCTGGTATCTCCTCCCACACCCAGGCTTGCAGGGCAGCGAGCTGTGCCTTGGCCAGGGGAGGGCAGTGCCCAGCACCCTCCTGGCGAGTATCCTGGGTCCCTCGGAGCAGAGGGACAGCACTGCAGGCCCAGGGAGATGGGCACTGGTCCCAGGCACGGGGGGAGGCAGGGGGACGCACACAGTACCCCAAGCCCACAGTGATGCCAGCTCTGTGTTCCCAGCCCTGCTCACCCAGTAGGCAGGTACAGGATATGGCAACACATCACCCGCCCCCCCCCAGCAAGAGTCACCCCAGGGTGCCAGAACCCTGGACACATTGACTGTGCTCAGCTGCAGCCATTCATTGTGGGATGGGACAGGCAGACCCCACAGGTAGTGCCCCACTCCCCCCACAGTCACACCACAAACTTGGTCTTGGTGAGGGAACCACTCTTGGTGGCCGTGTCTGCATGGGCCTGGTACCCAATGGCCACCTTCTGCGACAGGCCCAGGTGCTCCTTGTAGACACGCCTGGAGGGGGAAAGAGTCTGTGTGAATGGGGCAGCATTGCTTCTCCCTGCCCAGAGACCCTGTTCCCCCCAAACCCAGCCCTGTGCAGTCCCCCCTAGAAAACTGCATTACCCAATGTGGGTGACCCCTTCCCGGTTCTCCGCTTCTCGGGTCCAGATGGCAATCTTGTCTCCCTTGGCACGGATATTGATGACAGCCCCGCACACCTCGTCACTGTATTCATCAAACATCTCCCCTATGAGGCACAGCAGCTGCCGGGAGGAGAAGGGGAGCCCGGGACAGTCCCCGCTGGGGCTCAGGGCTGAGGCAGGGCGAAACACTGCTGCCAGGACCCTGCAGGCCAGCCTGAGCAGGGCCGCACTCACCGTCTCCAGCCAGAAACGGTCCAGCTCGGTGTGCCGCTGCTGCTTGGCCAGGGTGATGAGCCAGCGCCCACCACGCTTGTTCTGGCTGTCCTCCCACATGGGCTCAATGCCGTCCTAGGGATGGGCAAGGGGATGTTCAGGGGCACCAAGCACCCAGCCAGAGCCAGCTTGGGGAGCTGTGAGCACCCAGCCTGGCTTTTCCTCTGACCCTATGGCCAGGGCACCCTGCCAGCCCTACCAGCACCCAGTGTACCCCCATAATTCTGGGTGCTACAGGGGGCTTTGAGGAGGGATTGCAGCAGATGGGGTGTCACACCTTGAAGAGGGAGTAGTCGCAGCCAGATGTGAGCTTGCTGGCGAGCTGGATGTGGCTGTACAGCCTGTGCCAGGCAGAGACAAGACACAGAAGCAAGTAAGAAGCAGTGCCTCAGGAACCCCCAGCACCCTCTGGCCCAGACTGCCTCACTGGGACCTCTCCAAAGGGGCATGTTGCCCACCCATGGGACACTTACGCCCAGAAGTCCTCCACAGTGCTGAACTTGGTGACAAGGCGCAGGTTTGCCTGCCACATCTTGCTCTTGTCATTCTTGAAGAACCACAGTGCCCACCTGGGGAGGAAGGAGAGATGGGGGTGTTCAGCCATGCTGGAGCCCCCCTCCAGCCCCAGAGTGCCCCTCCAGCACTGGAAGAGGCTGTCCGTGGCTGGGGCCCCCATACCTGTTCTGCAGGGGGTGCTTGCCCAGGCTCACTGCCAGGAGCAGCTCTTGCTGCTGAGCCCTCCGCCGCCGCCGCCGCCGCTCCTCTTGCCTCCGCTGGGGAAGGAGGGACAACCCCAAGGAGTCTCACAGCCACCCCAGCAGAGACTGTGCAGCCTCCCAGCCACTCCCCCACCGTGACATGGATCCCACAGCCGGGAGCCCCTGGGGAATGGCAGGGCTGCCTAGGCTCTGCTGCCAGAGCCCAGCTCGCAGGAAGAGCACTTACCTGCTCCCCTGTAGCCATCCTGCCCAGCACAAGCCCCACCCCGCCCCGCTGGCCCTGGCTCTTAAGTGCCCACAGGCGGGCGGGATGAGGCAGACCGTCCCAGCTGCAGCTGGTGGGGCGGGATGGTGTGCCAGGCACTGCCCCTCCTGGGGAGCAGGGAGATGGGGGATAAGGGCAGGGTGTCAGGGTGGGATGAGATTGGAATGGGGGGGTAGGATGGGGCAAGGGGGGGCAGTGTGGGGTGGGATGAAGGTGGGATGGGGCAGGGCAGAATGGTATGCAGATAGGGCAGTAGAGCATCGGGATGGGGGGTGGGGATGTGATGTGATATGGTGGGGAGGATGGGATCAGGGTAGGATGGGATGGGAATGGAATAGGATAGGGAGAGTGCAGGATGTAATGAGGAGGGAAGGGGATGGGGACAGAATTGGATGGAGTAGAGACAGGGTGGGATGCGAATGGGGTGGGGTGAGGTGGGAAGAGGACATGAGAAAGGGATGGGAATGGCATAGGGGCAGGGTGGAACTTGGAAGAGGTGGGATGGGGACGGGATGGGATAGGGACAGCCTGTAAGGGGAGGGAATCAGGATCGGGAGGAAATGGGACAGGGAGAGGGTGGGATGGGACGTGATGGGGACCAGGACAGGATTGCATGGGGACACCGTGGGATGGGATCAGGACAGGTGGGGATGGGGAGAAGGTGCAACGTGATGGGACCGTCCCGGGGGTGCCGTGTGGGAAGGGAGCCCATGGGCTGGGGCGGCAAAGGGCCGGGGTGCCGCTCCTGTGCAGGGCGGGGGCGGCCGGGCACGGCTCAGCACGACTCCGTTCGGCCGGGCACGGCTCAGCACGGCTCAGCACGGCTCCGTACG
>WEKW01018586.1:46460-62365 GCA_013389905.1 Sula dactylatra | reverse complement strand
CCCCACGGGAGGGGCTGCCGCGGGGTCGGCTTTGTCCGGGACTCGGCCGGGGAACCGGGGCCGGGGCGCGTACACGCGTGTGCGTGCGTGCGGGTGTGCCCGTAGCCATGTGCCGGCGTGTGCACGGGCCTGTGCGTGTGCACACGCGTTTTTGTGCGTGTGCACGTCCCTGTGCGTGTGCACACGCGTGTCTGCACACGCGTGTGCCGGGGCTCGCAGCTCCTCCGTGGAGCGGCCCCGGGCCGGGCAGGGCGCACACAGCCCCCCCGGGACGTAGGGTGCTGTCGGGGTGCGGGGCGGCACGGTCCCCCCGGGAACGGGGTGCTGCGTGGGAAGTCAGGGACGTGAGGGTTGTCATTGCCTCCGGGGCCCCGGCGCTGCTGGGCAGCCGTGGGGGGGTGTCGGTGCCAGCCTGGTCCCTGCTCCTGCCGCTTCCCTTGGGGGGAACTCCCTCGGCTCCAGCCGTGTCTGCTCGGCTCTGCCCTCTCTGGGACACAGGAGTGGCCGTGGCCGGAAGCGTGGAGTGCCCCACAGCTACGGGACGCGTGTGTTCCCAGCTCCGGAGGGACTCGCTGGCAGTGGCAGGGCTGGGGGGCTCCCGGAGAGTTCGGGGCTTCCCACCATGCTCCTGCTATAGGGCTGCCCCACGGGGCTGGGGAGGGTTTGGGGCCAGCTGGGTGACACCAGGCTGTGTCCCCCTGCTGTGCCGGGGTGCCTGCCTGCAGCCAGCTCTGCACAGCACAGCCAGAGCTCGCTGCACCCTCGACACGGGGCATAGGTGCTGAGCTAGGGGTTCCCATGGCTGGGGGCCACATGTCACTCCCAACTCTGGGGATGCTGGTCCTGGTGAGCAGAGGGAAGGGCTCGGGCCGTCCCACACCCCTGCTGTGTCCTGTAGTCCCTCTTGGCGCCGGGGCCCAGCTCCCCACTGGCAAGTGGGGGGTGCCGAGCCCCCCCAGGCTCTCAGCCTGGTGCTTGGGGCCACGCTTCAGCTGCCTCTCTCTCTGCAGGGGTGCCTGCGCCACATCCCCCAGCTCCAGCAGCCGCAGCAGCTCCTGGATCCTGCTCCCAGACCGGCTGCGCCGGGCGAAGGCTGGCTTTTACGGTAGGCAGCCAACACCATTCCTCCCTTCCCGTGGGGCTGGGCACTGGGTGCCACCACACAGGCTGTACCTGGGCCGGTGGGTTCTCCGGGTGGCCGCCCAACCTGTTGTCATGAGTGGCATGGAGAAAAACAGTTGGCAACGGAGGGGGCCTGGGGGTACGTCCGCTGCTCCCCCCTCACTGCCCCATCCTCTCTTTTGCAGACTTGCAGCAGGACTAGCATGGGAGAAGCCTTCCCTGGGCATGGGCAGCGCTAAGGAGCCCGAGGGGCTGCAGCTGCTGAGCCACCAGGCTGGGGCTGAGGACGCCTTCGAGCCCCGCACCAGCTCCCCTGGCTGCCCGCCTGAGGGCGAGCGCCAGCCCGAGTGCCAGCCCGGCTCCAGCTGTGCAACGGAGGGCCGTGCCATGAGGACCTGCTGCACGGTTGAGCTGGAGGCTCAGGGCACTGTGGCTGGCCCAGCGGTGGAGCAGAAGGCACCGTTGCCGACAGGACCAGCTCCCGGCACGCTTCTCCCAGGTGTCGGTGCAGAGCCAAGCATGGTGGCAGTGACGGGGAGTTGCGGGGGACCAAGCGGCACTGCCCCTGCCTGCAGTCCCATGGGATTGGGTGGCCCCAGCACCCAGAAGGAGAACGCAGCCCCCATGTCCCCCATGCCTGAGCCCTGCCTCAAAGCACCCAGCAAGGACACAGGGAGCATGCCGGCTCCTGTCAAACATGTGGCATTTGTGGAGCCTGCTGTGGGTGCCAGAGCAGCTGAGCTGCCAAGTCAGGAGCAGTCCCAGGGTGGCATGGGGACGTCCCCGGGTGCTGCACCCCAGCTGCGGGGCAGTGAGGCTCCCAAGCACCCCCAGGGGGGCACAGCGGACCCCCCTGGTGCCAGCACTGTGGGGAGCGGGGGCCAAAGTGAGGCAGGGCTGAGCTCCACTGCCCTGGGCCAAGGCAGAGCTGGGGGGAGCCCAGCCTGGGGTGTGGATGCCAGGAGCAGCCAGCAGCCCCGGACAGCCAAGCTGCTCTGCGAGTCCTACTCCTTCGAGGTGACCCCACCGCAGGACGCTGGGATGCAGGACACAGGGACACAAGTGGACAGCCGAGCATCCCTGGTGTCGGTGGCCTTGAGCCCCATGAGCCCCCCGGGCAGGGCTGCTGCCTTCACCTTCCCCAAGAGAGAGCTGGGCTCTGCTGCCCCCCTGTGCCTGGAGCCCTCCAAGAAGGATGCAGAGATGCAGGTGTCCATGCCTGTGGAGACCCGCTCGGTGGCCACCGGGCCCATGACACCAGTGGCCAAATCCCCGCAGGCCTCGTACCCCGAGGTGCATGTGAAGGGGACGGTGGCAGAGGAGGCTCCGGAGCCCATCCGGGAGGTGAGCTGGGACGAGAAGGGGATGACGTGGGAGGTGTACGGGGCCTCCATGGAGGTGGAGGTGCTGGGTCTGGCCATCCAGAAGCACCTGGAGAAGCAGATTGAGGAGCACGAGCGGCAGGTGGTGATGACCCCGCAGAGCACCCGCTCCGGCTCCGTCAAGGGAGCCCCCCGCAAAGGCGAGGCCAAGAGGCAGCCCAGCATCTTTCGGGCTCTGCTGCAAAACGTCCGGCGGCCCCGGTGCTGCTCCCGCGCTGGCCCCGCCACGGAGTGAGCCACTGCCCATGCTGGTGGGGCAGGGGTGCCACGGGGAGGGGTCCTTGCCCCGGCGCCCCAAGACACCCGTTGCCAGTGTGTGGGGCTCCTGGGCTGGGGCGGGCAGTTGTGGAGCACTGCATGCTGGGGCAAGGCATCTCCTTCGCTGGGGATCCTGCCGCCAGCCTGGGGTCCCCCTGCCAGCCTGGCCCCATGGAGGTGTCCCGGGACATGAGGCTGGTGCCATGTATCTGTGCTTGGTGGCTTTTTTTTAGCATGAGGAAGCACATGGCTCCTTCCAGCCAGAGGCAGCTGCTCCCGGGGCATCTCCTGCCGGTGGCACAGGTCTGGTGATGGCTCAGGGTGGGCATGGGCACTGCTGGCTCCCCCGAGCTCTGGCCTGGCTTGCGTCCCAGGCAGCAGTGTCGTTCCCCGTGCTGGAGAGATGCTGGTGCATTACGGTGGCACTACTTTGCCTGCCCAGCCCACAGCCACGCTCTGACCAGCCCACAGCCGTGTACATGCGGGTCCCTGTGGCTGCCCAGGGTAGGGGCATTTAGCTCAGCCCACCACTGCTCTGTCCTTTCTGCCCCACTGCCATGCTGTGGGTGTCCTGGAGCTGGGAGGACATGGCCACACTGGCCACCAGGACAGATCTCAAATGGGAGAGACTGGGGCCACCCAATCCTGCAGTGGAGAGACGCTTGTCCCTCTCACCCTAGCTGGAGGCGCCTGGGAAGTCTGTCCCCACAGCCCCCACCACCCCCCGCCCAGGGACCTGCCTGAGGGTGGCCATCAGAGCCCAGGGCACATCCTCGCCTCGGCTGGTGGTGGTGATGAAGCCTGCCCTGTGCTGGGCCCATCCAGCCTCCCCGGGCCCCGTGTGCTGGGGATGTGGGTGTGGGTCCCTCCAGCCCTGCTGGCTGCTCTCCCCCACGGCAGCTGGGGATGCACCAGCTGCAAAGCGCTGCCACTTTTTACAGCTGGGGTTTTACAGGGTGGGGAGTGGGGGCGCTTTTATTGAATCGTGTTTGCATTTTTGGAGCTTTTTAACAGATATTTTCAGCTGTGCACGTCCTGCCTGGAGCCACCCCCTCCCTGGTGGCCTGCGGGGCCATGACCCTCTTTTCAAACACTTTTCCTATGTTGCCTATGCCCTGCTGGGCTGGAGAGCATCGGGGGGTGAAGGGTCAGCGTGCAGGGTCGTGAGCATCCCCACAGCCGTGTGAGCATCCCCATGGCCAGCAGCACTGCAGCATCCTGCCGAGATGCAGGACCTGGCCCCGTGCAGAGGACTGGCCATGCAGTGCCACAGTGAGGGGAGCCGAGGCCTGTGCCCAGCACCTGATGGGCAGGAGGCTGCAAACGCGGGGGTGCTTGGGGAGGTGCACCATCCCCTCTGGGCAGAGGTGCAGGAGGGCTCGAGGTGCTGGGGGCACCAGTGCAGCAGCTTCCCCTCTTTAAGGTGCAAGTCCTGCCCCCCCAATGCCCTTGTTGTACATCCTTGGCTTGTTTTGGCCCAGTGGGGCTGCCTCTTGCTCTGGAGGGATGCTGCGAAGGGCTCACTGAAGTGCCAGCCTGCAGCCAGTGCCCGCTCTGTGCCATGGAGCTCACTGAGAGCCGGCTCATCCCTGTGCTGTGGGCTACAGGAGTGGTGCCATGGCCATACAGGAAAGACTAAGAGCCCCGGGGCATCCCCCTGCCACCCTGCCCTGGGCTGTTCCCCACCTCCAGCCCTGCGCTGCTGAGCTGTGGCACACCGGTGCTGTGGCTTCATCACCTACTTTCTTATTTTTTTCCTCTTCATTTCTTTTTCTGGGGGTGGGGGGGAGGAATGGGGCGGGAGGACTAACCTGTCAATGTGGATGTTGGGTAATAAAACCTTGCACAAACCTCTGCATGCAGCTGCCTACACCTCCCTCCCCTGGGGCTGAGCGGGGCCAGGGGACAGTGGGGCATCCCAGGAAAGGGTTCCAGGGACAAGAAGCCAGGCTGAGCCCCGTGGTGGCACTCACCTCCCCCCTGGCCCAAAACCAGCACCTTGTGCCAGGAGAGGTGATCCCAAGTTGGCTGAGCCCCCCAGGCAATGGGGCTGATGGCCACAGGACACCATGACCGATGTGGGACAGGTTTATTGCCAGCTTCTGAACACAACATTACCAAAGCAGCTTCCTGAGTCCTGCTCCAGCCCTGCTCCCTGCGTGCCTGCTCACAAGTCTGTGGTGGTGAAGGTCGAGTTGATGCATCCTGTTTTGGTGGGCTCCTTCAGGTTCAGGGCGGCCACCAGCACCTCCTCATCGGTGGGGTCTGTCAGCTGCACTTTGCCCTGCTGCAGGAGGAGAGTGTGGTCAGAGGGCATGGAGAGGAAGAGACATGAGGGGTCCAGGAGCCTGGGGACCACAGCAGAGAGGAGGGACCATGGTCTGTGGTGGCAGGACTCCCTGCTGGGCACCAGCACACTCACCTTGGCCTGGAGCTTGTCATCACTGGGTGCATTTACTGTGTTTTCATCCAGGGAATTCATGCTGTGGAGAGTGGAGGGTGGGAGTAGAAGAGGGCCCAGGTGCTGACGGAGTGGGGATACAGGGTGACAGCCCCATGGCCTTGAGGACCTGCCCAGAGAGCTCACCTGGCCACAGAGATGGAGTCCTCGTGGAAGCCCAGGTCGTGGGAGGGATCGAGTGGGAGGTTCAGCATAGGGTTGGCCCTGGCCAGGGATGGGTGGCAGGTGAGTGACCGTCCATGAGGTTGCAGGGTCAGCCCAGGGCAACCATGTCCCCCAGACAGGAGGGGTGTGACAGCCCTGCAGCCCCTGGGTGTGGGGACATGCCTCAGCTCTCCCCTCCTGCTACAGGAAGCCCCCCACTCACCCTTCTGCATTGTACTGGTTGGTCCCGGGGATGCCAGCTCCCTGCTGTGCCATGGCAGGGTTGAAGGTTGTGGCTACCTTCAGGGCGTTCATTGCACTCAGCTTCCTCTTGTAGCTGCAAAGCCCAGGGACAGGTTGGTGAGAGGGGCAGGGGGAAGCTGGGCCGTGGGATGGGGTGGGCAGGAGTGAGATGGAGGGTAGGAATGGGTCTGGGGGTGCCAGTGAGGATGGGGGAGCATGGGGAAGATGGGAGGGGGTTTGGGTGGTGTGGTACCTCCTGGTGGTGAGAACCAAGACCAGGGTCATGATGAAGATGAAGATGAGCAGGAATGCCACCAGCCCTGCGATGATACCAATCAGCTCCATCTCCTTGGTGGGCTTCACCACCACCCCGGGGCCCTGGTGCAAAGCAGGGGTGAGGGCACAGCCCTGGCCAGCGGACACCCCCCCCAGCCCCATGTGGGGCTGGTGCCCCCTCCCTGTGCCCCTTGCCTGGCCCCACTCACGATGACAGCCAGGCCCAGGTTCACCAGCTCAGCCAGGACCAGTGGGTTGGACTGTATAAGCCTGCCAAGGAAAATGGAGCTGTGAGCGGTTGGGCCGGTCTGGGCATGTGGTGGTGCCCACGCGTGGGCAGGCACTCCGTCCCGGCACGCACACAGTCAGCTGGTTGACATCCAGGGCGGTGCCATTGCTGTAGACGAAGTACGCCTCCATCACTGACTTGGCTTTCACCCTGCGGGATCAAAGAGATGGGTGAGCGGGGTGCAGGGCATAGTGCCCTGCCCCAGTGTGGCCCCCTCTGATGCCACTGCTGCATCCCCTTCCCCACCACCTGCATGGCCCCACTCACTGGGAGGCACGGGTGTCCTTGGTGCTCCGGATGGCCACCACGTAGACCCCTGCCTTGGTTGCGGTAGTCAGGGTTCTAGGAACAGGATGGAAGGAGGTTGGACCAGGCATCCTGCCACTCCGCTCATGGGCATGGGAAGCAGCTGGATGCCCCTGCAGCCCCCAGTTCAAGTGGGGACCTCCTGCCCTGGTCCCCTTCACAGTCCGTGAAGCTGGGAGAAGTGGCTAGTGGGTTCTGGCCTGCATGCTCATGTCCCCTGCTGCACAGCCATGCACATCCCTCCCCTCAGCCTGGCACCCCTTACGCTTTGATATTTTCGGAGTTACTCTGGACTTCGTCCACTGTTGTCAGAAACTGGAGGCGAACACGGTAGCTCTGATCCACTGTGAAGATCTGCATGGGGAGAGCAGAGGTGAGTGGGGCTGGGCAGCGAGGGTGAGGGTGAGGGGCATCCCTAGACAGGGAAATGGGGGTGACACTCACATTCAACACGGTCTGTGCTGTGTGTGCTGGTGCCTCACCGTCCCGAGCCTCTACTGTCACCTGGTACTGACCCTTCAGTGAGCCATCGAGGTTGCTGGCCACTCTGCGGGGACGGGAACATCAGCAATCCCATGGGACATCCCTGGGAGGGCACCACCATCCCCCAAGCTCCACCCTGCCACCATGCCCAGGGCAGGACCCCAGGATGTCTTTGTCCCTTTACCAGCCTGCGCTGGCCCTGCCTGCACCTCTGCCTTGCGGCAGGCAGGATCCAAGCCACGTTCCCCCCACCCCAGCCCAGACCCATGGCCTCACTGGATGCTCCCAACATAGCTGTCCTCCGTGGCTGTTGTCACCACTTTGAAGAGGTTCTCAAAGGGCCGGCTGACCCCATTGTCCTCCACGAGCACCACACTGACAATGGAGAAGGTGATGGCTCCCCTGGGCCCCGAGTCAGCGTCTGTGGCCTGCAGGGACAAAGCGTGGCAGGAGCACGGATGGGAAGGGCCACTGCCTACCCATGGTGGGGATGCATGAGCCCGGCTCCATAGACTGGGAGCTCCTCGTCCCAGGTCCTCACCTTCACGGTAGCCACTTGCAGGTCCACAGGAGAGATTTCAGGGACAACCACTGCTGGGGACAGACAGACAGAAAGCGTGGTCATGTTGGTGTGCAGCCAGGCTTGCTGCAGACCCCTTGTCCTGCACAGCCCTGGGGCTCAGCAGAGCTCTGAGCATCCCCCTGCTGCCCTTGGTCGCACAGCCTTCATAGAAAGAATCGAGTAGACCCAGCCTGGTCCCTGCACCTCTCATAGCCCTGCCCTGGCTGGGGCAAGGACCCCACCGCTGGGGAGCATGGCAGAGCACGTGCAGGTGCAGAGAGGAGCCCACAGGACCCACCAGCCCTGGCTGCTCACCAAAGGTCTCCGAGATGGACAGGAAGACTGGCATGTTGTCATTCACATCGGTGATGAGGATTGTCAGGGTTTCTGCAAATGTCCCAAAAACAGAGGTCTGGTCACCAACAGAGCAGCCCTGGAGCACCCTCCTCTGCTGCCCATGGGAGCCCCGTCCTCCCAGTAGGCTCAGGTTCCTGTGGCAGGGACCAAAAGAGCTGGGGACACCCTCCCTCCATCACCAAACTGCCCAGCTCCTGCCCTGCACCTCACAGCTCCTCCTGGGAGGTAGGAGGGGCAGGTCCCAGTGCCCACTACACCCAGTGGTGGTGGAAGGAGTGGGGAGTGGGTGCCTTACTGTTTGGGCTGTAGCAGTCGCCCTTCTCAGTGTACAGGTCTTCAACCCGCAGTGTGAGCACCACCCTGTCACACAGCTCGTAGTCAATGTCCGAGCTGTTCACCAGCACTGAGCCATTGGGTGCCAGCATGAACCAGTCCCAGCACACCTCCCCAGCACTGCTTGCCCCCTTGAAACAGGCAACTTCCAGCTCCTCAAAGACCAGTGAGTGGTTGGTATCGGGGTCGGTGGCGACCAGCATGTGGACCAGACCCTGCTGCGTGCCGTTCTCCCTCACATGCATGTCCTGCAGCGAGGCTGGCAGGATGGTGGGGGGCTTGTTATTGATGTCTAGGATGTGGACCAGCACCGAGACTTTGGCAGTGTCCCCCACGTTGTCTGCAGCTGTGTTCTCCGCCAGCACCACCAAGAAGAACTTCTGCTGCAGGGTGTCATAGTCCAGGGACATGTCAGGGTCCACGGACAGCTGCCCACCATAGCGACCTGGTCCCACGTGGGATGAGCGGATCAAGAAGTTGCTGGAGCCACTGCCCCTCTGAAGTTGGAAGGAAATGCGGGAATTGATCTCCGTCTGGTCAGCATCTGTGGCCTCCACCTCACCCACAAGGGACCCTGCAGGTGGAGACAGACACTCAGTGGCCAGTGGGCACTGACTCTGGGACACCGCTGGTCCCATGAGCTTGGCCACACAGCTTCTACCTGGAGAGTCTTCAAAGACTGAAAACTCATAGGACTGGTTGAGGAACACGGGTGCGTTGTCGTTCATGTCCTGCAGGAGATGATGTCCATGGTTGTAGCTGCTCCAGGAAACAGAGTCCCCCCCAGCAGGCTGGGGACAGGAGCGTGGACACCTGCCTGCCCGCAGGCAGGAGGCACACAAGCCCTCTCCTGCTGCTCTGTATCAACTATTCCCTCTACCCCCCCAGAGAATCTGGGGACATGGTGACCCTGCCATGGCCAGGGATCCCACGTCCCCTCCCTGCCCTTACATCCCAGCTCCAAGCCTCTGCCTGCCCCAGCTCATCCCCGCTTGTGCCCAGGGCTCACCCCCACGGTGATGGTGACATTCACTGAGGTGCTGAGCTGCGGCACACCATGGTCATACACCTGCACCATCACCACCATCTGCCCCCGCTCATCTTCCAAGGCCTCACGGTCCAGCGGCTCCTTGCTGTGCATCTCACCCGTGGTCGCGTTGATGGTGAAGTTGTTGCTGAATGGTCCTGGCAAGATCCTGAAGCCCAACTTGCTGTTGCGGTTGCCAGGCTCATCATTGTCGATGGCCTGAAAAGGTCAGGGGTTGGAACAGGGCTGTTCGGCACCTCGGGGACAGTCCTTTCTCCTCTCCAACAGCCCCCTGTTGTCCTCTCCACCTCCAGCAGCACGTACCTGAATCTGTGTGCTGACATTCTGCCCTTCTTCCACCGAGATGAAGTAGGAGCCAGTGATGATGGGCGCCATGTCATTGTCATCCAGCACAGTGATCTCCAGTACGGTGGTGCCCACCAGGTTGCCCCCATCCTTGGCCTGGAGGTTGGCGTAGTAGATGGAGCGAGTCTCCCGGTCTAGCAAGCTCCCATTATGCACCAGCACTGCTCCGGTTGTAGCATTCACCATGAAGATATTATGGCTACGGTACACACAGAGCTGTCACCAGGGCTCAGACCTGGAGCCCCCTCACTGGGACAATGCCCCGGTCATGGCTGGCCATGCCTTTACATACATGGTCTCTGGGAGCAGCTGGTAGGTGATCTGGCCCAAGACACCGCTGTCTGGATCATAGGCCTAAAACAGAGAGAAAGAAGCAACCAGTCAATCCACTTCAGTCCCCAGGGCAGTGATGAGTCTGGGGCACTGGCTGCTGGCAGTGAGCACCCAAAAATGTGGCCCTGATGGGCACATAGTCCCACACCCTGTGTGCCCACTGGCACTGTCCCCTTCCCATGTGCACGGGAAGACCAGTGGCCTCAACACAAGCTGCACCAGCAGTGCCAGGTATGCCCAGCACCCTGCCTGGGGGACGTAAGCTGTGTCTGCTCCCTGCCCAGTGCCTGACCGTGATGTTTGGGGAAATGATGGTGCCAGAAGGGCTGTTCTCCATCACGCTCAGGTAGTAGGTGCTCTGGGGGAACTCGGGGTTGTGGTCGTTGCTGTCAATGAGATTGATGGTCACGGTGGCTGTGGAGCAGCAGTCTGTGGGGTTCCCCCTGTCATTAGCAATGATCTGCAGGATGGAGAAGTGACAGTGTCTCGCATGGGCCCCCAAGCGTGACACAGAGACCTGTCACACTCCAGCCCAGCTCCTCTGAACCAAACAAGCTGCCAGGGCAGAGCCATGTTCTGCTTTGGCTTTTGAACCCTGCAGGAGAAGGGCTGTGTCCCATCTGTGC
Organism: Sula dactylatra; assembly: GCA_013389905.1. Lineage (NCBI taxonomy): Eukaryota > Metazoa > Chordata > Aves > Suliformes > Sulidae > Sula > Sula dactylatra. The sequence continues at coordinate 51,797 of WEKW01018586.1, read as the reverse complement.
CCCAGCATACGCAGGGAGCAGGGACTGTCCCCACGGCGAACCTGCACCACCATGACATGGCTTATCTCGTAGTCCACAGAGGATGGGTCTTGCACCAGGAGCTGGACCTCCCCTGTGCCCATGATTTTTGAGGGGGAGACAGTGAAGGCGCTGGCATTTGGACCCTCCAGGTACAACTCATAGTTGCTGTTTATGCCCTGCTGGGGAGAGAGGCACCGGAGTGAGGGTGGGTGGTGCAGCCAGGACAGGCCCCTGCACCCCAGCCCAGTCCCCTGGACAAGCTCCCACCTTATCTGGGTCATGGGCAACAATGCTGAGGTTGGATACGGGCAGTCTGGAAGAGGAGTGCTCTATGATGTTGCCCCTGAAGTTGTTATGGGCACTGGTGGAGAAGTCACAGCTGGGAAGGGAGCAGTGGTAGAACTGGGGCTTATTGTCATTGACATCGTTCACCATGACTGCCACCAGGGTGCTGGCCTGCGCCACCTTGTTGTAGATGTCCAGGTTCTTCTCACATGCCTGGGCAGGAGAAGAGAGCGGGTCAGAGGGACCCAGGGAGAGGAAGAGGATGGGGTTCCCCTTGCTGCCTCCTACTCACCGTGACTTCCAGCAGCACTTCCTCACTTGGCAGCTGCTCACGGTCCAGGGGCCCACTCACAGTGATGGTGCCCGTTGTGGCATTGATAGCAAAGGGGACGCTGACATCTAGGACAAGAGGGCAGCAGGAACCAGCTGTAGCCACTGGGAAATGCAGGCCTGGCCACGCCCAGGAGCCCAGAACCAGTCCCCATGGTGCCCCTTGCTGCCTGATCACCCCCCTTGCCCATCCCACCCTGGCCCATCACTCACTGGTGATACTGTAGGAGATGTTATCATTCACCCCTGTGTCTCTGTCCATGGCAGTGACAGTCAGCACAGTGGTGCCCTGTGAGGACATGGTCATCAGGGCAGGACCCATGATGTCTCCAGCCACCCCTGTGCCCGGTGGCCCAGACACCTTGGGGTGTCAGAGCCCCCAGGGAAGGCCAGGGGTAGGGACATGCCGCTGGGGCAGGCAGGCTCCTTACCAGCATGCAGTTCTCAGGCACGGAGCCAGAGTAGGGCTCGTTGAGGAACCGTGGGTCCAGGTTGGGCAGGTCTTGGATGGTCAGGGACAGGTAGGTCGAGCTCTCCTGGAAGATCAACTTGTTGTGCAGCATCCCCCCGCCGTCCTGGGGAGCAGAGCACCCCTTAGTCCTATGGCACCCTTGCCTGGCAGCCCCACACCCCCGGCCTGGCTGGCCCCCACCTTGGCGATGATCTTGAGCTGGTAGAATGTGTTCTTGGCATAGTCCAGTGAGCCGTTGAGCACCACGTACCCATTGGGCAGGATGTAGAAGAGCCAGTGATTCTTCACGCTGTCTGGGATCACCTGGGCAGGGGACATCACCCCGTGTCACCAAGGCAGAAGTCTTAACCCCCATTCTTCTGCCAGGCTTGGCCCATTGGCCGTGCGGACCCCCTACTACCTGGCTTGTCCCCAGCTTGCAACTGTTCAGCGCCTTGCACCCATTGCCTAGTGGGTGCAGAGCCAGCCTTCCTGACCTGACATGCACCCCTGCTCCCCCAGAGCCATGGAGCTGCCCACGGCTGGGTCCCCCAGCACCTCTGACCCACGGAGGTGGCTCAGGGGTGGGTTTCGAGTATGGCATGCCCCAGTCTGCAATTCACTGCTGCCTTCCAGCAGGCATGAACCTCTCCTTGGTGCCGGGGAGCAGGCAGGCTTAGCCAAGGGAGATGTTAGGGCCTGCCCTGGCTCACATGGCCGAGCCACGTTGTCTTCCCATTGGCACAGAGCACTTGCTGGGGAGGTCCTGAGACCCCCAGCATCCTCCTGACACCCCACACCCTACCATGCTGAGCCCCTGGCCAGGGCAATGCCCAGAGTGTTGGGGCTCAGCCCTGCACTCACCTCCTCGATGCTGTAGCTGACTTTGGAGGAGTTCCCGGTGTCACTGTCATTGGCAAACACGGTGTAGATGATGCTGTTGACTGTTGTGTTCTAGGCACACAGAAGGGGGGTGGTGGCATCGCCCGGGACAGCAGAGGGGGTGGTGCTGGGCCCAGCCCCTGCCAGCCTTGCTCTGGGGTGCTCTGGCCCCACAGGGCTCCAGGGGCTGCCCAGTGCTGTGGGCCACGCAGGGATGAGCTGCTGCTCTTGCTTACGCCAGGCAGAGGCTGGATCCCACTGCCACTCTCCCCAGGGCTCCCTGGGAGCAGGGGCTGCACGCCAGCCCTAGGGCTGCTGGAGGGGAGTCGGGCTCAGCCCCACGTCCCATCTGCACCCTGATCCAACCTCACCCTGGCCTGGGCTGAGCGGCAGCTCGGGCACTCCCTGATCAGAGACTCATTGCAAGGGCAGAGTCCCAGCCATGTGCCAGCACGTCAGATTGGCAGAGAGGCACCCACCGGGAACTGCCCCAGCATGGAGCACTCCCAGGTCAGCCTTGTTGGCTGCACTATCGCCCCACGCCCAGGCACACTGTCACCACACGCCCAGGCGTGGGGTCACCCTGTTCCCAGTGCACCATTGTCCTGCTGCTGGCACACCCATGCCACAGGAGCCACCAAGCACCCTTGCCCTGCTGCCCGCAGGGGCCAGAAGGTTCCAAGGAGGTACCTCGGGGATGTAGGCTTCATATGGCAGGTGCTGGAAGACCGGGGCATTGTCGTTACGGTCCTCCACAATGATTGCGAGCTTTCTGAAGACCTACCGGGTGTCAGGGAGGGCACAGGGTGAGTGCAGGAGATGGTGCCCAGCAGAGCTGGGTGCAGCTCTGACACGCTGTGCCCCTTTGGCTCCAAAGCCAGCCAGCATCACCCGCCCCTGCCAAAGCCCACCTGCAATCGCCTTCCCCACCAAGCCTCATCCATGGCCCCACTGAGACCCTGCTCCCCTCCCTGTCCCCATCACCCGCTGCAGCCACCCAGTCTGTGCCCTGGCACTTACTGGTTCGTTTCTCCCATCGAACACACTGACGTAGATGGTGAGCTTGGGCAGGAGCTGGAGGGACACAAGGCAGGACTTGGTCAAGGCCAAATGGAGCTTGATCCTTGGAGAGCTGAGCCCCAATGCCCTCTCATCCGCCATCCTTGGGTAGGATGATGCTCCCAGATGGCTCACCCACCCACAGCTGGGCTCTGGGGCCAGGGAGTGACCCACAGTACTGCCGTGAGCAGCTCTCCCACAGGACTCACGGCTCTGCCCTCCATCCCAGCCACCCCAGACCCCCCAGCTCAGGCAGGGACATCTGCCCCAGTCTCTGCCCTCACCTCACGGTCCAGGGAGTTCCTCAGCGTCACATTGCCTGTTGTGCCATTGACAGAGAAGTAGAAGGCCTCTGACCCGCTGATGCTGTAGGTGAGTTGGTCCCCATCCACGTCAATAGCTGTCAGCTGGAAAGCCTGCTGGCCTGGGGACACAGGCAGCATCAGCCCCTGCCCAGGCCCCCCTGCCCCGGCTCCTCCGTCTGCACCCCAGGGCCGAGGCTGCCCCACTCACCCAGCTGCAGGTCCTCAGGCACGTAGACGATGGTCATGTTGAAGAAGGGGGCTACATTTCCTGAAACTACAAGAAGGAGGTGTGTTGGGCACTGCCCCTGCGCCAGGCTTTGCCTGCACCCTGCACCCCTCCGCCCAGCAGCGCCTACCTAGCTCCAGCCTCAACTCCCAGCCATGGTTTGGGTCTCCAGGGGAGGCAGGGGAACCCACCACCCCTCACCTTCCTCGTGTTCATCCCACACCTCTCACTTCCAGACCACGCTTGACCTCTAGCTGCAGTACCCATGCTGAGTGCCGACCCCACTGCCCAGCCCTCTGCCCTGGGGCAGCAAGGTTGCCATTGAGTCTCCAAGATGCCAACAGGGTGTGCAGCTGTTTTGGTGGTCCCAGCTGCCCTCAGGGAATTGGAATGAGTGTTGGGGACTGAAAGCATCTTCAACATCTCCCACCCACCCATGCCAGCTGCTGAGCAAAATCCTCACCTGCCGCGAGGATGAAGGGGAGTAGCACCAACGAGCGCCATGCCATCCTGCCGGCGAGCCTGCGGGCACACACCTGATGACCAGTGCTTTGGGCCTTGTGGCCACCTGCTCCCACCAGCACCCCCAAACCCTTCCTGGGGAGCAGCCCCTGGTGCAGGAGGGGCTCTGGTGGGGACAGTCCCCTCTGCTGACCCATGCTGGTGAGCAAGCACCAGGGTCTGGAGACCATGGGGGTGCTTGGGAACCCCAAGAGCTTCTCCTGGGCATGGCTGGAGGCTCCATTTTTGGGCTCAATGGGGCCACCCCAAGCAGCACTTGGACCCCAGGAGCAACCTGACCATGGTGTCCCCCTCCTTGCGCCAGGGCCCATGGGCAGCCCCACAGTCGACAGACACACCCACCTCCCCCTGCGATGGACCATGGTACCCATGGGGGCCAGGGCAGGGGCTGACATCCCATCCCTTACCTGTGGCCGTGTCGCCGGGGATGCTGCCAGGCAGGCTGCTCTGCACTTGCGCCCTGACACTGCCGGAGACCTTTGCCTCCTGTGGTAAGCATGTTCATCAATTATTAACTGCAATTAAGGGGTGAGAAATCCCTCTCTTATCTTCCTTATTCCTTGTGCTCATCCTCCAGCTCCCACCCAGCCCAGCCCCACACTTGCTCCCCAACCCCAGACCCCCACGCTGGGTGCCATCCCCCAAGATTCAGCCACCTCAACCTGCACCCATGGGATTCGGGCTGCCAGGAGGGATGCAGTGCCTGTGGGGATTCAGAGGGATCCTGAACCACCCCAGGGCAACGGAGAGGGTCTGGGGAAATGCCCCGTGCATCCCCTGGGCTGGGGACACCAGGGTCCCACCAGGACAGGGGGTGGGCATGAACACAGTGGTGTGGCCGCCGGGGTGGGTACCTGGGGCTCTCTGCATCCCCCTGCCACCCGCTCCCCTCTCCAAGGGCTCTGCCAGCCTCCCTGACCTACTTCAGACCTGCTGCGGACAAGGGTGGCTTGTACAGCTCCGCTCAGGCAGAAGAGGGCTGGAAGGTGGCGGGGGGAGCGGGGGGCACAGCCGGCTCTGGGCCTGTGGGACCATTGCTTCCATGGCACTGGTCCCTTTTGCCCCTATTCCGTGGGGAACCCACGGGATCTGGATGCCCGGGAAGCTCTGGGGGTCACCCCAGATGCCCAGCCTCTCCGAGGTCCCCATCTCACCCCCAACCTGGTTCACGGAGCCCCCAGAAAAGGGGCTACAGGAAGCGAGCCTCAAACCTCCTCCCGGCAAACCCCCCCAGGGCTAGTCCAGGACCCCCCCCC
>WEKW01018586.1:9576-27739 GCA_013389905.1 Sula dactylatra | reverse complement strand
ATATATATAATTTTTTTTGCTCTGTTACTTGCACATTTTACAGTTACCTCATTTTTCCCATGTATGTATTTGAAAAAAGGCTAATATATAGAAAAAAAGGTTCTTAAAGCTCTAAAAGTGTTTGTTTTTTTTCCATTCCATTGGAATCATATTGGTTTTGTAGCATTTAACATAACTAGTATGTTGTATTATATATATGTGTATTATACTGATTGAAATTTTTAACAGATTTGTACTTTTTTTAAAATGAAAGTTGCTAGTTCTGCTTGACCAAGTAGTGCAATCATTATTTTTTTTAATGTTGTGGCTGATTTTGAGAGGGATATTCACTAATAAATGTATGATGTATACCAAGATGCTGCGCCCTGGCTCTTGTCTCCAGGGGGCTCAAGGGCGGCCAGGGGTTCCTGCTGGGTCCCTCCCTGGGGGGCTGAGGCTGGGCCAATGCCCTGGTTGGGGCTGGGGGGTCCCCAGGCCGTTGCCAAGCCAGGGGGAGGGAGGCAGTGGCAGCTGGAAGAGCCCCAGAGAGGGGCTTAGAGGAGAGACAGGGGAGTCTGAGGGTGGCAGCAGGAGCTGGCTACATCCTCTGCCCCAGAGGGGTCTGAGATGGAGCAGCACCACCTGCCCCCTCACTCCTACCTGGAGGTCCTTCTCAGCGTGCACCGAGATGGAGAGGCCTCCTGGATGCCACCCTGGGAAGGCACACTTTCCTCAGTGGCTCCCGCAATGCCAGGTCAGGGAGGGGACCGCTTCCACCTCTCCTACAGCCCAAGCCTCCAGCATACCCGTGCCCAGCCAGGGAAGGGGTGATCCCTGCACCAGCCTGGTCACCCCCAGGGGACCTCAACAGCCCCAGGCTGGGCACTTCAAGCTGTACAGAACAGACACATCCACCCTACACACAACAGAGGGCAGGAACTCCGGCTCCCCAGTGCTAAGAGCAAGGTTGCTACTCCCAAACCATGCTGCTCCAGGCTCCACAACCTGAAAGGGAACAGCTCTTCCTTTGGGAGGAAAATGAGAAAATCTCTTCCCCCTGTTGAAAAAGCCATGCCAGCCCCTGGAACCACCAGGAAAGGAGGCTGGTTTATAACACCTTGCAGGCTTCAGAAATGGTTGGGGTAGAGAGACCTCCCTGATCCCTTCTGTGCTTCCTGCACGTGAGTGAGCATGGTTACCTGTCTGAGAGAAGAGACTAGCAGTTAGGGCTCTCCCTTGGGGCAGGAGCCAACAGCACCACTCCACAGCTGTGACCAAGCCTCTGGGCACAGAGGCTTACACCCACTGTCCTTTGCATGTCTTTTTTCCCCACCTCTAACTTGATCTAAGATGGTTGGCCCAGCCCCGTGAGCAAAGGAAGGGCCATCTCCTTCCTACCCAGCCTCACCCCACAGTCAGGCAGCCCAGCAGCAGCCCAGCACTGCCTTCCCCCAGGGTGCTCATGCTCTTCTTTGTCTTACAGCAGCAGCTCCACTGGCACAAAATTACCAATTCAAGGCCAGAAGTTAAGTGTATCCACAGTGTTGTGAGCAATAACTTACTGCAGAGCCACAGCAGCTAGAACCCCCTCCCCTGTGGTCAGTTGTGGCAGGGGGCAGAAGCAGAAAGCATTGGCACAGACATGCTAGAGGCAGAGTTTATTACACTACGCAGGCTAAGAACTCTGGGCAAGACCCCACATGGGTAAGAATTGAACCAGCTCTTTATCAAAAAGTTAATACTATAATCAACCCCATTCTCCTTTGGTCATTACAAAGCAAGAGAAATATTAAAAGAAAGATACTTATACACAGAGGGAAGCTGAAGAGATTCTGTCCAGCCCTTCCCCCCCACCCCACTCCCTGCACACTCAAGGTGCCCAATCTTCTGGCTATCAGGAGCAGCAGAGTATCAAATCTTCACAAGATGTCAGGTTGTTGGAGTTTTATTATTATTGTTGTCAATAAAAGCAATTATTATCAAGAGCTGCCATTCCTGTTCCTCCCCAGGGAGGGCGGAGGGGCAACACCAGCTCCCCTCCCTCTCTCTGCCCTCCAAGTGTAGGGGATAGCTGTGTACATGGGTGTGTGAGGACGTGCACACACTTCCTCTCGCCAGTGCACACACACAGCACAGCTGGCACAGGCGATGTGGTCTCTGATCCCTCATTTGTATGCAGTCTTTTAAAAAAAATATTGTATTATAATAATAATATGAATTTCTTTCCATTTTGTGTCTTCTGGAAAAATGTCAATCGTCCGTGAGGTCCTGCACAAAGAGGACTTCCGTGTGGCTGAGTCCAGCCTCCTGCAGCGTGGGTGGGTTGGGCCACTCCTCTGTAGGGAGGCAGGGCAGGACACGGCGAGGGAAGTTGGCCTCAATCTGGAACTTTTCAGGGCTTTCTTTCAAGGAGAACAAGAAGTCGTGTATCACCTGGGAAAGAAGCACAGAAATAACTGCCAGCTGGGGGAGCAATGACACAGCCACACTGCATCCATGGCATCTTGCAGCAGGGGGGCAGAGGTTACGAAATTTGCACCATCACTACATTGTAGACACGAGACAGCCATTTTCTTAGCATGCATGAAACTGGACTTGTCACAGAGTACCTGGGGAGTCCAGACACTGTTTCTGGCTCTTCCTATGCTCTTTATTTAATAGAGAGAAACAAGAGTCTCAAGCCTTTCATGAGAAGAAAAAGTTTCTTCCATTTTTTTTCCTCTGATCTCTCTCTTCTAAGCTGGTAGGCCCAGGCCCCAAGACACCCTCCTTACCCAGGAACAACTCTGCCTCCTGCTAAGGCTCTCAGCAAAGTCCAATGGAACCAAAGCTTTGCTGAGCCACCTGGAGAATCTCGACCCTCTTTTACTCTGGAAAGCCCATCAACTCTGCCCCAAGCTCACCGTCAATGACTGTGTGAAGTGGAATCGCCGCTCCACTCTGGAATCATTAGGCAGCTTGAAAATTATCTTAACACTCTCTGGGTCATCGGGATGTGGTTCGGGAGGAAGGCATTCAGACTTCCGCTCCTTCTCCTCCTGCAGCGTCTGCAAAGCAAGGAGTGAGCAGGAGCAATGGGCACACACTGAACTGACCTTTATGTTGTCCCTTGCAGCACAGCTGCTCCAGGAGGCTCAGAGGACACTCAAGCCCCAAGCAAGACAAGCAGCTCCGATCTGACAAGAAAGCCCTACTGCAGGCACTGCTCCCACACAGGAGCATCTGACAGGGCACAGCAGCCTCTCCAGCTGTCAGTTTGCTCTCACCTGTCGCCGCCTCTCCTCTGCTAGTTTTTGCTGCTGTACTTCCTCCTCCTTCTTCTTCTTCCTCTCCCGTTCCTCCTTCTTCTTGCGCTCCTTTTCCTGGTCCGCACGCAAGGATGCCAGATATGCCTCGTCCTGCTGCTGCCTCAGAGCTTGGGTTTGGTTCCTCTCTTCCCTGCAAATGTGAGCAGGGTGCGGTCAGGGCTGGCAGGCCCTAAAGTGAAGGCACAGCAGGCTGATGGTAGACCTGAGGGTGCAGGTACAGCCTCAAACTTGTAGGAACACACACATCAGGTTAACGCCTCAACTAGAGTACCGTGAGCTCCTAAAAGACAAGCCGAGGCTCCACAGTCCCCAGCACACAAACTGTTTCCCTAGGTTGAATGGATATGAACTGAACACAAAGGACTTCTTGCCCACTGCAGCTTGACAGAGTGGACAGGCAGCACATAACGAGCGCCCAGGATTTCTGCCTCATACTCAAGACTCTTCATGGTTTATATCTCCTTCGGGTAATTCCTTGCACATTTCAGAAACCAGAGGCATCAAAACGCATTACTGGGTCCCCCACAGAGACAGTGGGGCAGAGGAAGGGCAGACATAGGATCAGAAGCTGGCATCCTACTTTGGACACAGCCTGAAAATCCCTACAGAGTTATCACGGACTGGAGCTCTTGCTCATGAGGCACCACCAAAACCAATCAGAATTCAGGACAGCCAGCCCAGGCAGCAGCGCTCGCTCACCCACTGGTTGCAGATGCCAGCTCTCCTGCCTGCCTGCAATGCCTTTGCTCTCACTTGGCTCCTACTGGCTATTGTCCTGCAAAGCTCCAGCACGCTAAGGGTGTGCTCCAATTGCAGAAAACAGCAGGGCACTCACACCCACCTTTCAGTAGTGGGCCTGTGTGGGCAACATGTCCAGCTCCCTGGCTCTACAGTGGCCTGAATTTATGGACCAATGATCCCAGTGGGAAGAGGAGAGCCCATAGGCTGTGTTACAGAATTGGAGATGCTGAGCTACCTGCCTGTGCATGGTGTCTGGTGGGAGGAAGGGGGTATAGCAGAGCCTGCCTTCACAAGGTCTGCATTACCAAAGCTCTGGTCCCATCATACCTTTCCAGGCGTTCGGACACTAGGTATGTCTGGTTGGCATCCATGATGAACATCAGTTGATTAATGAGGTCATCAGCCTGGATGAGGCCTTCTAGCCGCCCAACTACTGTCATTCTGCGATCCTTCAGCATAATCACGGCCAGGAATGGGTATGTGTTCTCTCGCAGCGCCTGGGAGACTGGGAAGCAGGCACAACCATTACCATCACTGCCCCATCCAGAAGGGTCAGCAAGGGGTACAGCACAAATACTTTCCCTCACCAAGGGCCTAGGAAAACAGCTTCCATAGCCACTATCTCTTCCAAGGCAGAAAAGGCCTCAGGCTCCACTTTGTCAAACTAAACCCTATAAATCAGCAAAGGGAGGAAGTAGCTTGGAGCATAGAGACTGAGGGGAAAAAACAAGCTTTCAAGTAGCCAAAAAGGTTCTTTAAGTCAAGCAGGAAGGAAGTAAATTGCTCTGAATGTCCATTCGGAAGAGGACAAAAAGGCCTGGGTTTAAACTGCAGGAAGAGAAACACAGGTTAAGCACTTGCTAAGATGATTAAGGATGGCAGGTCTCTGGAAGATACTGTCATGGGGAAGATGGCATTGTGTCCATCCTGGACATTTCCAAACAAAATTAGGTTGTTTCTGCCAGAGGCAGACTCTGTCCTGAGGCTGGGAATGGAGCAGATCAGGGGCTTTTGAGTTACTGTTCATCTATGGCTGCTGACCACCTCCTCAAAACACGCATGGCACATCACACAATTTGGAGCTGTCATTACCAATGGAGCCCTGCAAACTAAATCAGAGCGCTCCACGGGTTAAATGAAAGGCCGTGACCCCTTCCAGCTCTGCTTTCTAGGCTGTGACTCCAAAGCATTGCAGCAATGAATCAGCAACAAGTAAAAGAATGTCTCCTTAGAAAGCCATTCTTTCAAGGTGTCGATAGCTGTTAGCTGAACTATGATGCCAAGAATGACTCAGGTTTAGTACCAGAACTCCTGGCCTCTCCTGCCATGAAACAGGAAGGGTCAGAAGCGACACAGAAGGCATGAGCAGAACTTTAGGAAAAGGCTCCATCTGCAGCCAAACCCTACCAAAAGGCTGTCAGGCCAGGTATTAACAGCTCTGGAAAGACACTGTGGACTCTTCAGGAGACAGAGAGACTGGGTGTGGAGTAAAGATGACTGTCTCAGAAAGGGAAAGAATGCACCTAACAAGTCACTCCTGGCCTCAGGCGTAATATGAGCCAGTGTTAAGGGCACAGCTACCTAGATACTTGGTTCTGCACTCAATTTAATCCTCAGCACACACCCACCAACTCCCATTAACAAGGCACTGAAAGCAGCTTGAATGCCCGCAGCAAAGAGCACACAACTAGGGCTGCCCGGAAACACAGGGAGCAGTGGAGGTGAAGAGCAGAAAGTATTTCCCTGGCATCCAAACAGGCCCTCCGAGATATGACATGGAAATGAACATTTCCCCATGCAATCCTAAAATCTCTTGTCTGCTTGCACAAAAACCAACAGTGTGTTTCACACATGTAAGTTTGTCAAAGAGCATTTGACTTGTTCCAGAGACAGGAGGGGACAGGTAAAGCCCAGGAGGGACACACTCACCTCTGTATCCCTCTGGTTTATTGGTTGAGCAAGCCCAGAAGAGCATTCTAGTGTTTATGAGGGTGATCACCTCAGGTACGCACAGTGTATTGCTAGGGGATGAGAAGAGATTGCGTGAATGAAGCTGCATTTAAAGTGCAAAGAGAACTATTTGGAAAACTCTCCTACCTACCGGCAGAATTCATCTGTGTCTTGGTGGTCATCTCCATGAAGATAAACCAACAGGAAGCGCAGCTCCCGCTTGGCATCATTCAGTGCCTTGGCATAAGAGCAGAGGAGGTAAAAGTTACAGGGTCTCTAGGCAAGGGGAAAGTGGCACCCACAAGACTTGCGTGACACAGCTCAGCAACATCTAACCAGGCCATTCCTCTGTCACTAGCATGGTCTGAAAGAAGCAGCAGTGGAGGACGAACCTGTCAGACCTTCTGATTAAACCCTGGTTTAAGGGGACTACAATGGTGCTCTTTTACACTCCTTTCAGGATGTGGCTTTGGAGAACACCGAACTTGGAGCAAAGCCAGGTAGGCAATGGCACAGATTGACAAGCCCCACTGCCCCACCAGGCTCAGCTGGCAGTGACGAGCTCTCCTTCATCCCTCAGACTCACAGCAGCCAAAGCTGAGCTCTCCACTGTAGCCTGTACAGGACACAGTCTTCAGACCACATCATATGAAAACACTACTAAAAAAGATAACTCCATAATGCTGCAGGCCCCAGTAAAAACAAAAAAAAACCCACAACCCCTTTTGAATCTAGTCTCTGGATTCCACCCACCCAAAAGCATTTCTTAAAAGACCACAGGATAAGCGCACAATAAGCTCCCTGTTTTACTGGCAGAGTTTTGGTAGCCTAACGATTCCATTGCTATTTAAGTTTGGATTCCAGGCAAGACAGAGGGGCCTGGAAGAGCTGCGGAGGCGACAAGCTCCATCGCTGTGCAGCATGGAGCAGATACAGACTCCACGTTCTTCTCTGGCACTCAGGAAGCAGTGCTGATCCAACTGTCTGCTGGGATGCGCTGCAGGAGGCCCTTCCCTTGGCCAGGCTGAGGGAAGCTGCAGAAGAGGCAGTACCCATTGGGGCGTCCCTCTTTTACAGAAAGCATCAGCAGCCCAGATCTAACATACGGAACTCTTGCCTCCCATAATTTCTTCAGGAGCTCCCTCTCAATTTTGAGGTCCTGCACCAAGTTCTGGAGTTGCATTACAATACAAGCCCAGGCAGTCAATCCCAATTTGGTGAACAGAAGGACAGACTCTGGCATACCACATCAGTTCATAAAAACAAAGGCAGGATTACAAAGAATAGCTGTTGGCTACAGAGCCATACAGACAGTCGAGGAACAGTCAGAGCAGCTTTGCTTTCCAACTTTGCAGGCTTGGCACGTCATCAAGCCTGGCAGACACTGGTTTTCCAATACACTTGTTACTCTCCATTACCCTGTTAGAGAGTTTGGGGACAAACACCAGGCTTTTAGATGAAAGGTGATTTTGCCACGTAGGCCCTGATACCATCTGGCAAAATCCCCACTCTCCATCTCCCCAGGAGCTATGTGACATATGACACTGACCTGGCTGTAAGTTCCCTGGTAGAAGACAGGGTGTATCCTCCCATATTTTTCCTCAAACATATGAATAAACGAAAGAATGTCACCCACTGGGTCAGTGACCCGACTACGAGGATCGGGGCGTATAAAACGCAGAGCAAACCTAGGAAGGAAGCATAGGACGCTGGAAATTCAGCTTACTGACTTTCTGAAGAACAGGTTTTCTTTTCCACAGACAATCACTGGTATTTGTAAGTAGGAAAAAACATCACAGCTAAGACCCCTGAACATTTATAATAACAACCTGCTCCAAACTGATACCATTGCTGCAGAAACCCCCTGGTCGCATATTATCTCATGCTAGGCATCAGCAAGTATCTGAATTCTGTGTGATTAACATTTTCGACTTCCTCTGAAGCATCAGGCAAAAGCCACACCAACAGTGAGGTTTGAGAAATTTAGTCAAAGGCAGGCTGTTAAAAGCCAAACAGTTTTGTCCAGACACCTTTGAAAACTGCTTTTCTGCTATTCCAAGACTAACAATTCCAGAGTGCAAATTGCTGCAGAAAGCTTAACTGCAAGGCAGGTATCAATGTTTTTTAGTTCCACTGATGCACAGAAGTTACACTGAACTTTGGAAAAGTCGTTCAGGAGAAAAAAAAGTAATACAACAGGGGAAACTGCCAAAACAATGGAGATGGCAGGACTGCTGGATATTGACCACCTTTCAACATTCCCTTTTCTATAGAAAAGTTCTAGATGAACTAGCCCTTTGGGACAGTAAGGGGAGAAGAGGCAACAAGACACCAAAGGGGAAAAAGCAGAGGTGTTTACAGTTTGGGTTTTGCCAAGTAACAAACAGGGATTAGGGCATGTTAACCTGCAGCCCAGCCCAATGGGACGTGATTCTGATCTAGTGGTTTGTCCAAGGATATTGGACAGTTTGACGCTGTTTTGCATACCCTTTGCATGGCACTCAAACTGTAAAGCTGCATGGAGTTAGAACTCTAATTAAATACTTAATTTGCAGAACTGCACAACGCTTATTTTCTCTGCTAAAATTTTTTACTAAACAATGTAGGATCTTTACAAGGCTACAGATAAAGCCAGCTGAGCAAATAAATGGAAAATCTGCCATTAGACTTAAAGATCCAAGTGACAGAGGTACAGCCAAATCTAAGCTAGAGTGTGCCTTGATGCAGTCAATACATGAGTCAGCACAAAAAAGTACTTACCTAAATATATCAAGTAATGTGTAATAGGTAAATCGGAATGGAAGCATTATGAAGTAGTAACCCCATCCTAACAGGCCCTGCAATGACAAACAAAGAATTAGAACAGTCTCCACCTCAGGAACAGGCCTGCTAAAGCCAAGTGCCCACCAGCATCAAGCACACAGGCACACATGGGGGTATCAGTGCTCTAACCACTGCAAAAAGGCTCAACAATATTTCATAGCTTTGGATACATCAAATCAAATTTAAGCGACTAACATGGTTCATTCAGAATTCAATGCAACACATCTGAAAAACAGCATCACTGACTATTCAAGCAGCAATGCTTTTGATCTGTGCTAATTTTCTTAACTGTGCAAAGGGATTAACAGCACTGAGTCTTACAGGTGCTCATGCAGATTTGCTTGTGAAACATTAGTGCAAGCAATTGATACTGTATTCATGTTATATACATTTTAAGGGGACTTCAAAAAGAAAAAATATTATCACTCTGCCATAAGGAGGGGACAGTCCTTTGTTCCAACTGAACTGATCAAAAAGCTTTACTACACCACAGCAAGACATTGTGTAACACAAAGAAGGTTATCTCATACTGTGAATCACATCACAGAGAAAATATCCACAGTGATCATAGAGGCTGAAGGAATAGCTCTACATTTTGTTTTCAGAAGATAAAATATTTAGAAAGGAGATAACAGTATACAAAGAAAACAATTTCTTTCCCAGCTTGAAAGTTCTGTTGTTCACAAAGAGTCACCCAAGAAGCAGGACAAAATCCACAGTAAGGTAACTTGCCCTTGGCTGTGGCCTTGAGACAACGTAGCTGTAGATCCTGTGGTCAGCTGTATTGACCTGCAATGGCCGCGATGGAGGAGGATTAAAGACACTTGGGACACCCTCTTGCTCATTCAGTCGGTCCTGTACAGCTGCCTTTGACACAAGAAAAAGCAAAGGGAGGTTTCAGACCTTTAAGGGTGGCAGAAAATATCTTTTTTTTTATACTTTGGACACTAACAGCAGGTATTATTTGTCCACAGCCCCAGAGCACTGGATAAGCAGAATTCATTACAAACCATAACCACCAATACTCTTTTCTGTATGGAAAGCTTTCTCCACAACAGCCTGCATACACACGCTATGGGAAGTTACACAGTGTGCTGTCAAGTGATTGTTCACAGCCGTTAACAACTCTGCTGTGTACTTCTGAAACCAGCTCTCCAGACATATCAAGATACTGTTATAAAGAGCTACTAGTGTAAATTCAGGGGTTGACAGATTAAATCTTACTGGTAGGGCCCACCTCTCCCTACAAGGTACTCTGTTTAATCCAGGTACTTGGAAACCACTACAAATCTTATTTGCAGTGGTACCTCTATGTTCCAGTTGTGCTGCTCCAGTGTGTGACGACATTGGTCCATGGACTCTATGCCCGTCAAGTCCTAAAGAAGGAGAATAAAAGCAGGTCAGTGCCAGGGAAGTGATGTATTTTCACTGTTCTTTGCAACACACAAGCACAGACAGAAGTTACCACAACACACTACCATAATACTCTTTTTTTGAAGTGCTCTGCTCTCAGTTTAAGAGCAGAACAACCTGAGGCAACCCAAATCCATAAACACACAAGAGGCCTCAAACAGGCATTTGCACTCCTTCAGCATTAGCTAACTCTCAGCAGTGCCCAAGGTCTGTTAATACAGCCGCACTCAGCCCCATCAAGAGTCTAACCTAATACTGCCCACAAGTTTCACTCTGGAAGGATATGCCAGGCCAATGCCCTCAAATGTCACCTCAAAACATCAACTTAAAAGACAGGCAAAGCACTTCTGAAAACCCAAGTTGACCATTACTTCACTCACTGCAAGCATTTCTATGATTCTGTGCCAGCTGAACATGAGCTAGCGGTGTGCCCAGGTGGCCAAGAAGGCCAACAGCATCCTGGCTTGCATAAGGAATAGCGTGGCCAGCAGGAGTAGGGAAGTGATTGTGCCCCTGTACTCGGCACTGGTTTTGAATCCTGTATTCACTTTTGGGCCCCTCAGGACAAGAAGGACATTGAGGTGCTGGAGCGTGTCCAGAGAAGGGCAACGAAGCTAGCGAAGGCTCTGGGACACAAGTCTGATGAGGAGCAGCTGAAGGAACTGGGGGTGTTTAGTCTGGAGAAGAGGAGGCTGAGAGGAGACCTTATTGCTCTCTAAAACTACCTGAAAGGAGGTTGTAGCAAGGTGAGTGCTGGTCTCTTCCCCCAAGTAACAAGCGATAGGACAAGAGGAAATGGCCTCAAGCTGCATCAGGGGAGGTTTAGATTGGATATTAGGAAAAATTTCTTTACTGAAAGAGTGGTCAGGCACTGGGACAGGCTGCCCAGAGAGGTGGTGGAGTCACCATCCCTGGAGGAGTTAAAAAAAACATGTAGACGTGGCACTTCAGGACATGGTTTAGGGGACATGGTGGTGTTGGGTTGACAGTTGGACTTGATGATTCTAGAGGTCTTTTCCAACCTTAATGATTCTATGATAAACAGACTAAAACTAAATTGAGCCAAGCACTAATGAAGGTAGTGTTTTCCAGCAACGCAGGGGATTCTATAGTAAAAAAACCCAGTCCAACACAGACAGGACCCAAACCAGAAAACATAGTCCAAACACACCAGCAGACCTCAAAGCCACTGGGCTCTCACATCAGTGTTTGGGAAGGCGTATTTTAACCCCATGCCAATCAGAACTTCTGCACAAGAGATCAAAAACAGTAGTTGTTATTACAGCAAGCTGCATCAGCACCTCTTGAATGCAGACAAGTCTCTGCTGAAGTGAACATCCCTGTCACTGTGCCACAGAAACACATCTCTCCCCACACCACTTGCTGTCAGGTGTTTGGACAGACATTTCAGGGTTGTATACCACACCTATCATCACAGAGCCGAAGCACACACTCTCATAGGAAAGCACAGAGCCACAAATGTGCTGCTGCTACCCTTTTAACAATCCTTTGAATCAGTCAAAGATCATTACAGGTGACACCATTAACAATGCTGGTAATTTTGAAAGAAATGCCTGTTATTTTAAAATTAAAAGGCATAAAAAGGGTTGTTCGTGTTTTTTTCTTTATAACTGGACTACAGAAAGCCAAGAAAAATTAATCCTTCAGAAACAATTATTTAGCTTGGATACAAGATGGCAGAAACAATGACAATTGTCATAAGCAGTGTAACAAATTGAACATAAAAATGTGCTGGTCATTCTTGACAACAGAACTCCACAGATTCTTAATGCCTCACATTCTCACCTGGTAGATTTCTCTCCAGACAGCTCTTCGGGCAGTTGGTATAACACTACAGAGGGTGCACCTCCCTCGGTGGCTCAGGGACTGAGCTGAGAAGCGAAACATGCTGCTTTCCCACTGGATGGCTACACGCTGTGACAGGTGGAGATTGTGTGAGCAGAACTACACAAGAGCCTTGCCTGTCCTCTGCCTGCTACTTCCACGGACTCTTCTCCACAGCACCCAAGAAGAGCTCAGCCATACAGGAGTTTGGCAAAGAGCAGGGAACTTTTGCTCCCTGTGTTTGTCATACAGCAGAGAATAGCTTTTCTGCATGAGGCAGCCTATGATGATTGTGAACACAGAGCGGTAACTAGATATAAGTCCTTGTGCGCAGTTTTTATTGCACCTTGTGATCCAATCCATTGTTAGCAATCCTATTTAATTCTGCTGGTCATCTCGCCCATTTCTTGCTGCATTTAAAAGCCCGTGAGGAAGCCTCGACAAGCTGACCATTCAAGAATGCACTAAATTGTTTTTTTTGGGTTGGTTTTTTGTGGTTTTTTTTTTTTTTTTTTACTGGAGAAGGATGGTGCAGCTATTCCCTTCCCTGCCCCCATTCATACATTCCACTTGCTATTTCCACCCGAGTCACACTGTGGACAAACACCCTATTCAATCTCTGGGCTCAGTTCAAACTTTTGAGCATGTCTTGGCTTCTTTCTCATGAAGTCTCCATCTACCTTCTCCCCAGTCTACTGGGCAAAAATAATTGTTTCATTCCGCTGTACAGAACCAGACTGTTCAAAGCATTGCTAGCATCAACTATGTGACTGCAGTTGCTCAGAAAAAAGCACTTCAGGTGCCTACCCAGTGGTGTATAAATATTTATTAAAAGGTAAGTCTGCAGCAAGCCTTGCAAAGGAGCACTACAGAAGTATATTTCATAGAAATGAAGCTCGGTGAGCTCAGTTGTTGCTGCCAGAATACCTTCATTTATCACTCAGCTTCACAATTTAGTGTTTTAGTTTAACTACGTTTCTTTGAAGATGTGCTTCACCAAGTAAAATTTAGGTTTTGTATTCTGAATTTTTTTTTTACCCCAAACTCCTACAGAGGGCACTTCAGTGTCCTTTTAGAAGGACACCTTAAAAGGCATCTGCAATTTACTCAATTATTTGGTTTTACAACAAAGTCACAATGTGTGTATTTCAAAGCCTTGAAAGTCCTCTGATCACCATTCCTTAACATCCCAGAAATTCTGCTGGTGCTTGTGAAATTTACAAGATTCAGAAATTCATTCACACCTTTGTCTCCAGATGTCTGGATTATTGCTCAGCATTAATAACAGGGCTTCGTGACTGAACGTTCCCTCCTTTTCAAATTATACAAAATGCTTTAGCAGTTTTAGGTCAGAAAGAAGCACCGAAGTAACAGCCATACAGAACTATCAGCAAACATTTAATGAGCACTGAATCACTGCAGCATTTGCAAGACCTACTGAGCTCCACAGACAGACTACAGGCCAGATAACTTCACCCCTTCCCCACTGTTACAGCAACAGGCACGCTGTTGGTCAGATCTGAGTCTTCTGTGAAGGACAATCTACATTTTTTTTTTCTTAGCATCTTAACACAGTTGCTCTCAACACAAAACAGTGACAAAACCCCCCAGCAGCACCACACCTAGTGCTCCCATCACTCTTCTGATCAACAAAGCTGCACAATTAAACACTCCAGAAAAAAGAAACTGCCTGCGTAAAGGTAGCTTTTAAAACTGAACACCTTTTTGAATGTTACTTTGACATGGTCCATAAGACAGACATACTACAGTTCCAGGATGCTTTGGAAGACACATATGGGTTCAGAACAACTTGCACTCAGTGTAAGGATCTGCAGGAAGACAGGTCAACTTTAGACAACGCACTCTGGTGAGCACCAGTACTGTTCATAATCACTCCCAACGACCATTTACACTGTTATCTCAGTACCTTCTACTGAGAAGCCACTGCTTCTTCACCTTAGTCACAGAAACAGATCAGAAACTTGAAACAACACATCATTTCCACTGCACCAGTTATAGTCTTTCTGGTGTATCTCATGGCTAGCTGCAAACTGCATTATTCACATGCCAAACAAGCATGTTCTTAGTACCGTTAAGGCTAAGAGAACAAACAGTATCTTCAATTCAGTCACTAACTGCTATTTTCCCACTCAATGTAGTCTCTCATTAGCCACCTCAAAGAGCGTATCTTAGACATAGTAAGTAATAAAAAGATAAGGCTCCCTGTAGTTAAAATTAATCCCATTAAACTAACGCCTTCAAACCTTCAAATAAATGTAGATCCAAGCTCAAGACAGCAGACAATATTTAGAAAACAAAATATTAAGTACCACAAATGCTAGCAAAGTTCAACACTGCCTTCTTGAACACCAAAGCAGAGTGCTATCCTAAAACATACTGACACTGCTGCTAGATATAAATATTTGCATCTCTCACCTTTGAGACTGCTCAGAATGCTAAAATCTTATCAATACTGAAGTTGCAGTTTCCGCTATTCCACACTTCAAAGGCAGAAGGAATACCCCTGAGCGGACAAAGGTTGTAAACTGGACTTATGGAACTGTTCCCTCTGCAGATTGCTTGTATGTTGTAACACAGCGTAAGAGATGCAAATCCACAGGACTAACTGGCACTGCTTTTAATTCCCAACCCACTGCCAAATTCCAGAGAATTATGTTTCCAAGGATAAAGAACATCTGACTTCAAGTAGCAAGAAAGCCTTTACCCAGCAAGTTTCTCTTTGCATATTAGAGCAAATGCCTTTATGAGGCTTTTGATCAATATGCAGCACACTGAGTAGGAAAGATGCCTGAAGTTTCTTGTTTCCTCCTTCCTCTTTAAATTAGAGATGTTTTCAGTCCTGAGCATTGTATTTTCCCCAGTTGAAGTTAGAGATGGTATTGTGAGTGCTAACGTTTTCCTTTGCAAATAACACCCCATTACTTTACATTTGCATGTTACAACATTAGACATGAGCCCAAGTGTAATGGGCACAGATCAATCACAAGATCCTACAAAAGCTGCTTTGCTGTTTCTTCCATCTCCCAAATGGAACCATATCTCCACAGCTTTAAGCTGTTCACATCAAGTTTCTCTCTACAGATGTCAAGACAGCCAAGTCTTGACAGATGAAAAAAGTAGATGCTTTTATTTCTTTACATTAGCCAATGCTTCAGCAGTAAGTGGGAGGCTGAAAGCATGCAGGAGTGCTTTTTTGCTTTTATCTCAAGTTTATCCTAGTTATCTCTCCCTATTGGTACTTTTGTTTTTACTCCATTAACCCGCCATAGCAGGGTAGCAGACAACTGTCTTATTCCAGCCCTGTCTGTAGGAAGAGAGCTGCTACTTTCCCCATTCTTCCAGAGCTGTTTATATGAGCACTACGAAAACACATCAAGCAAACATCAGTGGAATTAATGCAAAGCATGTATTTAAACTCTAACCCCAATGGCTTGGGCCACAAATGGGACACCAGGCATTTACCTCTCCACCCAGGAATAAGCAATTTCCAGCAGAAGTAGGATAAACAGCATAGGGAAACAGCATATTCATCCAAAATAGCTGTTTGCTGGGTGAATGGCAGTCTACTGCTCTTGCTCGATGCTTCCCTTCTGGCTCTCCATTTAACTGTAACACTACTGAGGGCCTTCCGCTATTGCTTACCTTGTCTGTGTCATACCCACTGCCTTCTTTCCTAGTCTGCTCTCCTGCTTTATCCACACTGTGGTGGCATGCCGCCTTCTGTGGAAGCACAATGCTCTGCCACCACAGAATACTGTACAAATGACTTATGACAGTGCATCACAACAAAAGTGTAAAGTTACCTTTGAAAACATGTAAGTGTTCCCTGCAAAGACAGCGGGAATCCCCGAAAGGTTTACAAGCTAACTGTAGCAGTGTTTTGCAACAACAGCAATGCAGAAATTATTTCAGTGAGACTTAGCCATCCTCTCCAAACTAAATAATGCTTTTTAACAGGGTGCAGCTAAAGGAAACCAGAAAAAAAAAAACCTTTTCCAGGTGGACTGACTTACTCTATCTCATTTCAATGAAACAAGGAGGGCTGCACACAGGAGCCCCTTTCAGCCAGATGAAGTACCAAAGGAGAAGAACTCACCAGTGAAGTCTGTCACTAGCCTGGCCCTGGTGAAAAGATAATCCCATATACCCAGGGGACAGAAGACCGTGAAGATCCTGGTATCAAAGCCTTCTGGAGTACAGCTTTCACAACAGGCTCTGGACAATAGCTGTCTTCTAACTGAAAAATCTCTCCCCTTTACGGTCTAAGGAGCATTTCCCTCCACTTCACAGCAGGGCTCAACAGGAAGCTGGACTAAAGCCTAAATCCTTCCTTCTGATCCCTTCTCCTTCCCCTCCAGTCCCCAGCCTGCTGTCCACAGCAACACTAGGTAGCATTAGGAAACAGGATTCTTTAGTTTCACAGCTGCCCACAGGGTTTTGAAAATAGCAACAGGGACACTGATGAATGCAGCTGGTCCTATCTGCCCAGATTCAATAGATTAATAAGTACTATGATATCCACAGCAAGAGAATGGGAGCTGGAGGACAGCTTTTGCAAGAGAATGGGAGCTGGAGGACAGCTTTTGGACATAAATACATTCAGCATACGGCAATGGCTTAAGCCTCATATACTTACCAGGGAAACAGTAGCATTGGGAAAGCAATTGTTAACATTGCTCTGCCTCCTTTGTCTGTAAATCAAGATTGCCCAGCCAGCTTAATTTGCAGCAAAGATCTAGAGGGGATATCTGTAAAAAAGCTTCTTCATAGCTATACTCACAGAGAAACACCACAGTTTATTAATTACTTCAGGAGGTTAGTGAATCCCCCTGGCTCAGAGGTAAATGCCTGGCAAATATCTGTCTGGAACGATGAGGAACACCTGCATCTATCTCAGCTGTGGAAGGCAGGGCTGCGTGCCTCTGAAGTTCCTTTAAGCCCTATAATTCTACAGTTTCATCACACTAAAAAATGCAAAGCACAGTCTTAAAAAAATAAATTTGAAGCAACAAAATCAGACAAAAAGCACTCTTGAAAGAAGATATTGTATTTGTAAAAGAACTCTGCAATCCAAAGAACACTACATGATGCCCTACAATTTAGAGACAAACCCAAGACACCTGAAGATAATTTTTATTGGCCAGCATGTTTAATTACTTCTCACTGAGCAGCCCCAAGTATTTCAACTCCACAGCACTATTTTCTCCCCAACAAACCACACCTACAGATTTGGGGTTTTTTTTCTTAATTATTCAACTGCTGCACAGCCCTAAGGTCCTGGCAAACCAGAGGTTAAGCAACTCAGCCCATGTTATGCAGCAGACAGCGAGATTAGATCATTACAATCCCCAGTGGCCTCCCCTCAGTAGGCATTACCAAACAGCGAGGGTTAGAAACAATTTTCTGAGAAACCGCATTCTGTAGAAACCCACTGCCTAACCCTTCCAAGATGCCAGGAAAGGTTCTCCCATTCACCACTAACAACAAGACAGTGAATTTTTCAGACTAATTAAAATGGCCGTGACTTACCGGGGAGTTTTCTTCCCCATACGGAGGTAATGGGGTTTATTCAGCAGTCACTTCCTGCCTCCCCAATTAGCGATGACAGCACACCACTCCTAACGAAGCGCTGGGGACACGCATAGCGCCGACCGTCCCTCAGCGCAGCCCCAGCCCGGGGCAGGAGCCCAAGCCACGCACAAGCGCGCCACTCGCCCCCCCCCAGCGGGCCCACGGGTCTCTCTCCTCTCATCCCCCACTCAGGCCCAGCCCGACACCGCCGAGCCCCCTCCGGGCGAGGCCTGTCCCGGCTCTCAATGAGCCCCGCATCCCCCGGCCCGGCGTTGGCGGCAGGACCAGCCCAGCCCAGCCCGTTCCGTGCCCCCGCCCCGCCTCCTACGCTCCCGCCGGCCGGCGCGGCGCGGCCCGCCCCGGGCGCGGCACCTGGAACTGCAGCAGCTTCTCGGTCTGCTCCGCCGTCAGCTCCCGCTGCTCAGGCGCCGCCATTTTGCTGCCGCCTCTTGACCCGCCGCTCCGTCACTCTCCGGAACTGACGTCTCCCATCGTACTTCCGCCCCGGCTCC
>WEKW01018581.1:0-11650 GCA_013389905.1 Sula dactylatra | reverse complement strand
TATGTTCTAGAGGCTGTACAGATAGAGGCATGCCACTAACTTATTACCTATAGAAGCTGTCATATGTAACCTGCCTTGTTCTCTTCATTACCTTAACTTATTACCTATAGAAGCTGTCATATGTAACCTGCCTTGTTCTCTTCGTTACCTGTATAGAAGTCTGTGAAATGACAGGTTTTAAAAGCTTACTTGAACTTAATGTAAAGTTTGTATCTGTATGAGTCTTCCCTACCATCATAGGTAGTCTGAAATTGTTGCTTCAAAAGGTGGTTTGACAGACAAGTAAGCAGTAAACGTTTTCATTCTTACTGTTTTTCTCTATGNAGAAATTAAGCTAATCCAGAGAATTGAAATTTCTATTTATTTTTATCAGCTTTATTCTCTTTTTTTTTTTTATTTATATACTATATTTATCAGGTTGGATTCAGTTTGAATATATTTTAGCCAAAGGCAAAGTGTTTTGTACCTCATGCTATTCTCTGATGAACTACCAGATGGACCTAGGGGATGCATGGCCACTTTCCAGAATACACTACATTCACCCTTGTTAAGGTTGAAGTAATGGGGAGTTTTATGATTGAGAAAAATATAAAGAAGAAATGTGAGAACTTGATGTACTTTTTTTTAAGGTGGTTTCATTTTAAGAATAACAACCCCAATACAATTGGTTTATATTTGTCTGGAGGTCTTTTCTATGGACTTTGCAAGTCTGAACTTCATTGGAATGTTCTGATTGCTATAGATTCTGATTAGTTTGTCACTATTTTTACCCTGAATTTTAAGACACTTCTGATTATGACCTATAAAACATTAATATTTTGATGAGAATTTGTTTAGTCTCCATCCTTCTTCACCTCTGAAAGTGGAAAACGTAAGTAATACCGCAACACTTGTAGGTATAACTTGCATGACTGTAAAGCTGTTCACACTGTGCCCTGGGTATACTCTCCAGTGCTTTAAGAAAGGAAAGCAAGTGCTTAAATGAGTTGAATATGGGAATTAAGGAAGCTTTCATATTCAGTGAATAAATTTTGCCACCCAGTGAAGTTCACTATGGTTGATCTCATAATAGAAAAATATTGTTTCCTTTCTTTTCTCCTTTTGTCTCTTTTTGTTGTCTTCAGTGGAACAAAAGCCTAAACCACTTTTCTGAACATCAAATAAAATAGAGAGGAATTTTTAACCATATAAACCAAATTCATCTACATGTTGAAGACTCATTTTAAAATGAAAATTTAAAAAAAGCCCACAAGTGTTTTAAAATTGTTGAAGCACTTCTTGTAGCCTCATTGGGTTGCTGGTTTTATATATGCTGAAACTTCCCTGAGTTCAGGGCATTTTTATGAGTGGTGTTGCTAGGTCTATAACTGCAGTTTTCTGTGAAAGTGAACTTTGCTATGTTGTTTTTCTAAGGAGCAGAAGGAGAAAAATCTGAAAGCAAGGAAACAACTCTTCAATTTTTTTAAATGCCTTCAGTAGTGTGTAGTAAAATAGATAGTTTATCAGTAAGTGGGATTGGTCGAGCAGGCTGTGTATAAGTCCAGTGCTCTGAAAAGCTTGAATTCTTTCTAAGCATAATTTGGCTGTTGTACACTATTTACATTTAAGTTTTTGCCTGATCATTAAGGCGAAGACACCAATTTGCTGTCTGAGTGGGGTGTAGCAAAGGAAAGTGAGGTCAGGATTACTTTTAGAATGGAATTATGAAGGGGTTGGTACAGTGAAACATGGGCATTTCAGGTGTTCATTAAGAAGGCAGAGTCCATTTACCAGAATTAAAATAATGTATTGGATGTGTTAGACTGGTTAGAAATTCCCAAAATACAGTAACAGGTTTTTTTATAACACAGTATTTATAAAGTTATGTCCCACTTGGGACACTGCTATGTTCTATGTGCAACAAAACACCAAAGCTGCAGCCATTGAAACTAGAATCCTCCAAACTAAATTCTGTTGAGTTTACTTACTGCTAACCAATGTCAAGACATCAGGAAAATTAAATCACTTTTAAAAATGCAGGCTGGGAAATTTGAAGACACATCTGCATGTTCTCTTTGTAATCCAAATGGAAATTAAGAGATTGTCAAAACACAGGGAGCCTCATTTATTATTTGCAAATGCTACTCTCAACTCTGCTCCCTTAGCGATAAACTGGCATTTTGAAGAGTTCCTTCTTCCAGCAAGCGAAATCAGCTGTAAGTTGCTAAGAATAGGTGGCTGCATTAACAAAGCTTGCTCAGGCTCAGTGGAAGGAGTGGCCTGATATTACCATAGTTTTAATTACTATTTGATGATCTGGGTAATCTTTGAGCAAAGCACAGTTCTTGGTTCATTTATAACTTTCCATTGGTTTTACCACTATTAAAATCCTTCTTATTGGTGCTTATGTTCAGATAGTTTTTGTAGAAGCTCAGAACAAATTATTTTCCTTAGAAAAAAACGCACACCAAAACCATCAAAAAACTGAACATTATAGCTGATCAGTTTCCAAGTCCTGTGGTTAGTAAAACACCAAAAAGACTCTGCTTGTTCCCTGTGACTTAAAATTACCTTTGGGGAGACAGTCAGTAGGTGTTAAATTGCATTAAGAGCAGCCGAGGCAGGACAAAATTTCCTAGGAATAAGTGAATTTGAAAAATTACATAAGTGCCCACCTCAAAATAGGCCAGAAATGCAGAAGCAATATGAAACGCTTTCTTCCTATTGTTCTTCTTCTGTTACAAGAAAGATTCACTTGTACATGTTGTACTCATCATGAGTTGGGATTTATGGGTTCTCAACCAGTCTCAGCTAAAAGCCTGAGCTAAAACTGCTATGAAACCAATAAATGATTGTTACTTCATGAGTAACAATGAGTCTTGTACTTAATATTATATTGCTATCACGATGAAACAAATTTGAATGCCTTAATGTTCATTTTTCTTAACAAAGGAGGATTTTGGAATCTGTTTTTGATGTTTGTACAATAGCAAAGGTACAAAGCTGAAATAATGCTTTATGAAGGTTTGAATACAAAGTGACAATTACAAAAATGGCTTCTTAATTTTAAAGACCTCTAGACTACTTTGGTAATTATCAACAGTCAAAAGTGTCTAATGAACCTACAAGGTATCCCTGATTATCTGCTTTCCTTTGAGTAGGCACCTGAGTGAGCCAATTGATTCTGTGTGCTGGTTTCAACTGGGGTAGAATTAATTTTCTCCATAGTAGGTGGTATGGGGCCATGTTCTGGATTTGTGCTGGAAACAGTGTTGATAATTCAGGGGTGGTTTCGTTACTACTGAGCAGTGCTTACACAGGGTCAAGGCCTTTTCTGCTCCTCACCCCACCCCACCAGCAAGTGGGCTGGGGGGGCACAAGGAGTTGGGAGGGGACGCGGCTGGGACAGCTGACCCCAACTGACCCAAGGGATGTCCCACACCATATGGCGTCATGCTCAGTGTATAGAGCTGGGGGAAGTGGGGGGCATTTGGAGTGATGGCGTTTGTCTTCCCAAGTGACCGTTACACGTGATGGAGCCCTGCTTTCCTGGGGATGGCTGAACACCTGCCTGCCCATGGGAAGCAGAGAATGAATTCCTTCTTTTGCTTTGCTTGCACACTTGAGTGGCTTTTGCTTTACTTATTAAACTGTCTTCATCTCAACCCATAAGTTTTCTCAGTTTTACTCTTCTGATTCTGTTCCTCCATCCCACTGTTGGAGGGGAGCGAGCGAGCGGCTGTGTGGGGCTGAGTTGCCAGTTGGGGTTAAACCACAACGCCCTGGCAGTACTTATACTCTCCCTGATGTTAACTGCGGCATAAGTGTTCCCAGCATCTTGCAGAATTCAGCCTGAATGTATTACTTAAGAATGAACTCCCTCTGATAACTTTTTTCTGAATGTGCACATCACTACTATGATATCTTATGGTTTTCAAAATGTCAGCTGCCCTGTCACTTGTCACCCCAGGTCTTTACAGTAGTCAGTGATCAAGCAAGTGATTCTGTAAAGCAACAGATACAGGAAACTATTGGGGTAATTTTTTCCTTTGTGTTGCTGCCATGAATTTCAAGAATGAAGGCATCTGTGAGTTGCTAGGGAGCAGCTGTAATCGTATTTATACATTATATATGGCAGAGAGAAAGGCATATTTAAAATGCTCAGACTGATTTCCTTGAACATACAGAATACTCCTTGGGAAGGGGCATTTTTCAATGTGTTCCACAATGGATTGCTTGTGATTCAAAGAAAAGAAATGTCTTGTGAGAAAAAAAATTCTCTGGCATGTGTTAGAAATAGAAAGTATTAGTATAACTTTGGAAATAGGATACGCTAGTAAGAAGATATACTTCACGCCCTCTAGGCAGATTATATAGTTGTTTGTGACTACTAAAAATTGAGTTAAAGGAAAGTATCTACAGTAATAAAAAGTTAGCAATGATAATCACTCAAGTGGGTCAGAGTGGTTATTTCTGACTTTTTTGACTGTTTTCTGACTTTTCCTGCTCCCAAGATCTCTTGATATGTTTGGGTATCTGTCAAATGGTCTCCCTTCTCTGCTTTTCTCACATAAATGAGATCATGACATGTAACTTCATGTCACTCATGAAGCCAAAAAATAAAATTAGTGAATATGTGGGTGTTATAACAAAGTTATTAAAATTGAAACTGTTTCTGACTCTGTAAAACATATTGATTTTTTTTCTGATAAAACAATATAATTTTGTCAAAATATTTGTTTTTAAAATTTTAACATTACCAAAATTTTCAGCAAGAAATGTAATTCTTTGTTTTCAGGCTAGATGATTCCTTTCTTCCCAGGAGAAAATACTAAACTTATTTCTGGTCAGCATGTATGATTTTGTTTTGGTTGGGGAGTGGGAGGATGGAGAGCAATGAATGAGCAGAGCTCAGAGCCAAGGTAAAGTAGATGTATAAATTAACATATTTCAAGGCAGGAAAAGACAGAGTGGTTTTGGTTAACTTTTGAAGTTCTAGGCTTGAACGTCTGAAGATCTTGTCTCATATGAATTCGATGTTCATGAAAGTATTCAGTGATGGAACTGAGATTGCCGTGTTCATGTCCTATGTTTGGGCCCTCAGCCAGGTTACTGCTGCCTGAAGAAAAGGCTCCATTGTTTCTTACACTGGGAGACTGACAGTTTCAAAACAAACAAAGGGACAAACAAACTAACAAGCAAAACTACTGTATTT
This sequence comes from Sula dactylatra, assembly GCA_013389905.1. Lineage (NCBI taxonomy): Eukaryota > Metazoa > Chordata > Aves > Suliformes > Sulidae > Sula > Sula dactylatra. The sequence goes on along the minus strand of WEKW01018581.1, from coordinate 6,456 downwards.
TAGAATAATTAAACAGGAATTACTATTCCTTGTTATTTGGGTAGTCTGTGTAAACAGTGCCAAGACCGCAGATCCAAAGCACAGCTAATTTATTACTCTCAGGAAGTTTTCTGAGTGTAATAAAGCACGAAGGCCATTTAAATAAAGTTGCAATGTTACAGTGGGCCCTGATGCCTGCCACAATGTAGCAAAAGCCATGCAATGAAGGCCCATCTTTCATTCTCTCAATTTGTACAGAAATGTTTGACTTTCCCTCGCAAGTCTTATAGAAAGCAAGGACAATGTCTCTTTGTGAGAGATTTATAAACTTGTCCTTGAAGGCTGAATGGAGAGGAACACGTTCTGCTGAGGAGCTGGTAGTTTTTCTAATCTTTACCACATTTAACTATTGTCCTTCTCTGTATTGTTTCATACTGATGTGACTCTCCCCATCATATTCTCTCTCCTAAAACCTTGTGGTTAATTATATCAGAATAAATAGTCAGCATTTAGAAAACAATTTTAATACATTCTTGCCTGAATAGAAAAGTGCATGGCTATTGACTTCAGAGAAAAATCAAAGTATTTTTTGTGCTATGACCTTTCAGATTTTACTTAGTCATGCAATGAGGCTTTATTCTGTGAGAAATGGTAGGGTTTTACTAACAATTTGGAGAGCTTTTAGCAAAATATTCATGATTAAAGTACTAAAAATTATTTTAGACGTGAAAGCCAACAGAAACTTGCATTCACTCGGTCAAAGCAATTTAATAAAATGCATTCAAATTAGCTCTTCTTAACAAGCCACAGGGCCTGCCAAATTGCATTTTGAAAGACGAATGAGCACACCTTTGCTGATAAGACTCTTTATGGTTATTTGAGATGAGCTTTTGCTAATTGTGTTTGACTGCTAGGTGGGAGGCTGGGAAAAGGAAAAGTTTGTCACAGGCTGCCAAATCCTGAAGCATGTATCATTTCCCCATGTGTTCTTGTGCTGAACTGCTGCAGTGCTATAGCTGAATTAAAGAAAAGGGGAGGGGGCAAGAAATAAATTATGTACGTACCTCTTAAATAATTAGTGATTATTTTTTATGCTGTTCCTTGGTAGTTGAGACAGGTCTCACACTTCATGAAAATAAAGAAGTGTGTGAAGTTCCAAGTTATTTCTGATTCCTTTTGTTTGGAAGCTTGTGGGATAAATCTTCCACCGGCGGTAGAAGCAGGGGAGGTAGGTGGTCCGAGCCCTGACATGCAGTAAAGTGAAGAGAAGGAGAAAGAGTCACTGACTCAACTCTATGTGGGATCTTATGCAAAACTCAAAGGTTTTTTTCAGGGGGTTGGTTTGATTTTTTTTTTTTTTTTAATCACTGACAGATAACAGTTTGAGAAGCCAGCCTTGGAGTCAGGCTTTCTCCATGCTAGGACCCACAAAGCCTGTTATAAAGGTTTTAAGTTGAATAGAACTCCTGTCCCTTGTGGTGGTGATCTCCTTGTTAAATGATTCAGGCTTTTGAACTATTCTGATAGCTGGTGCTGGAGAAGAAAAATGAAAATGTTTTTTTTTTTTCTCTACAAATGTATCCACTAGACCACACTTTGATAGTCTGCAGCTTTCACACCATTCAAGCTTGGAGGTATGGGAACAACCTTCCTGCAGGAATGGGGTGTGAAAACTTTGAGTTCTTTCAAACTGGGGTTTATAGGATCATATGTTTTCTATAAGAACAGGATAGACACAGGGATGAAAGTGCAAATTTTCCATCCAGAATCTTGAACCCTTACCAGTATGGCCTACTTTAAATTTGTTCTATATTGAAAGATTAATTCCAGTGAATTAGTTGCATAGTTTCTGGTGTGTAGGGTACAAGATCATGGTTGTGTGGATGCAGTGTGCCATCACCTTAACTTCTGCTGAGCCTGTTAGATCACAACCTGTTAGAAACCATATTTCACTACGTGCTTAAAGATGTCAAAGAATCAGCTCTACAGCGCTCACCCTTATATAGCTGGTCAGCGCAGACTCCAAATCATCCCTATCATCCATCTGCTCGAAACCTGCATTACTTGAGCATGTACCTGCCTGTGCCCCTACAGTGTATCTTCTTTGCTTGTGGCATTCGTAATGTTTGTTTACAATATCAAATGAAAGATTTAATTACAATGAAATGGCATTTTTGCAATGAACTACTGCCTTCTCCAAGTTTTAAGATTTTTTGCGTAACTGAAAGTCCCAACTGAAAATGGATTATATTTAAATTTTCTTATACCTTTCACAGTTGAGTAGCAAATGAAAAGCAATTGCATGAACAAGTCTGAAAAAAAGAGAAGCCAGGAAAAATTTGAACAAGCAAACCAAACATTTTCACGAGTAATATAAATGAATGCTTTAAAATGATTTTTTAAATTGTTATTTTAAAACTTCCTTGAAAGTTATTTTACATTTTTCTAGCCTATTTGCAAAATTTTGTGACCTTTCTGCTATAAATTTAATAACTTTTAATGCTGGTGTGCTTCACACAGTCACAAATGAAGTTTAAACAATTTGGCACTACGTTTCTCTTCAAAGAGTAAGACACAAACACCTGGTAACACCCATATTCTGGTGTGTGTTCCTGATGTTGTCAGGGTGAATATTTGCTGATGATGGGAAAACCTGAGAGTTTTGCTGGATTTGATTGTCATTCTAATTTAGACACTCCTCTGAAATATCCATTCTTGATACAAACCTTTTGTATCTATAAAACTGATTTCTACTCCTGCTTTGCCTGTAGGACTGTAAGGCTCTAACTCTGAATCCCACTGCTGACTGTGCAGATTTTATGTGTTTCACAGAAAAATGTAAGAAATTCTGTAGTGATCTGTTGTAGGATAAAATTTCTTTATTTCTAATTTTCTTGATTAATAATTGGCCTACAGACCATTTCTACTATCTGTCCTCAAAAAAAAAAAAAAAAAGAGATTTTGCATTATACCTGAGATGATAAATTTTCTGTGGCAATTTTAAAAATCAAGCATCTCAAAAATATCCAAACTATAATCTGAGGTCATTAGAAACTCTCTTCTTTTGTAGTGGTTTTCTGTTCATGATGCACTGATTTTTTAAAATAATTGCTACTACATGAAGAATTAAAGCACATTCCAATTACTCAGTTACTAGGAGAAAGGAAAGACTGTAGTTCTGAAGGGAAAAAACCAAAACCCAACATAAGTGTTGTGAAATTCAAAAGTGATGAAAACCTATGACAGCTATGAGACATGCCCGATAAAAGTTTGCAGCTATAACTGTAGTTGTCAGAAATATATTTGTGATAAATGCCCATCAGCTACAAGCATCAGAGACATATTTTGGTGAGTTTCTTTAAGGTCTCTCTAGCTTTAACCCAAGAAACCCGGCGGGGCTGGTAGACTCAGTCTGGCCTGCAGTTTCTCGGTTCTTGTGCTGGATGGCAGCCAGTGCATTAGCGCTGGACCCGTTCCTGCCTGTGCCTGGAATTACTCCCTGGGAGACAGCACAGTCCCCACCAGGCAGCGTTGCGGAGAGGAGAAGTACTTGAGTAAACTCAGGCCATCTGTTGGTTGCATAAATTAGTTTTCCCCATTTGCCCGTCTAGCCAGAAGGTATCCACTTCCCCCCCCCCCAATAATGTATTTTTTCTTTATCCAGTTCCACTAGGACAGAGATAGGCAAAAGGATTTCTTGCTCTTTTTTCTTCTTTACTTCTTGTGGTTGCATGCATTTCATTGTAGTGGCTTTGTTTAACAAATCAAATTATCTCCTTTATATACATGTTCTGCTTTAAACAGCTGATGGCTCCTCACCAGAGACAACCTTTACTCACGATAGAGGAGAAACACTGTTATAGTTCCTTTCTGCTCTTCCCCCCATCTTTTTTCCCCTTTCATTTTTTCCCCATTTCCTGTTTTTTTCTTTTCCCTTTTTTTCTTATTGTTTTATTCCTCTTCCTCTTCTTTCCTCATGAATACTAACACTATAATATGAATAAATAGATGAGGGACTAAACTGATTACATTAACATAACTTAAATGATTTACTTCAAACGGTATGTTTGTTGTTCAGCGTTCAAGGAAGAATTAAACTCAGCAATAACTATGATTTCAACTTCAGTTATTTTAAAGGATCTCCTTTTTACTTTTCTCTCAGCACTCTGTGGGAATCAGATTCATTGAGCATTTACCAGCTGAATAGTCTGTCACTTGAAACAGTCAGTTCTGAAGATATATTAAATTATTTTTAGTGGCACCTTCTACCTCTCAGACCAAAAGGTGAAGCATTTCTTTCACAAGGCACGTTTGGATTTTCCTAGCAATAGTCTCTCTGAAGCTCTCCAGTAAGAACAGAGGACATCTTGATGCTTCTCCTGTCAAGTCACTTTGCTTATTTTGAATGTCTGTTGCCGTTTTGATTTATTTCCATTTTTTCCTCTTGCAGATTTATTTGAAAAATAGGAATTTGTATACTGTAGAAGCCAACAACCCTCGTCAGCTAGTGGAAATTGCAGCCAGAGACATTGAAAAACTTCTGAGCAACAGGTCTAAAGCCTTGGTGGTGAGTACTAATGGGTTAGGTTTTCTATTTAGCATTTAAAAAAAAAAATATTTATTTTTGAAACATGCTTTTATTGTTTTTACTGCCTATAAGCTTACGGGCACTGTCAGCCTGATGTGTACCGGACATGACATGTAGAAAAATGACTCGTGACTTCATGGTAGAAAATGAACTCATTAGTTCGTTGGCATAGGGCAGATGCTTATAATATTGACGGACAGATTAGGAACCACGGCCAAGTAACAAATCAAGTTATAAACAGATTGGAAAATATTCCTCTAAGTGACGCACATGAATGTTTATGACTTGAAGATCACTGTACTCTACAGTCAGTAGTGATCTTGGGGAAACAAGAAGTAGAGCTCTTTTAAATGTGATTTAAAAATAATGGTATCTTTGAAGTCATGGTGTTAATTTTGGTATAATTGCTAGCTACATCTGTTGCTATCTGGTATCTTTGCCTTTTTAGTTACTCAGTCTTTCCTGATGGTAACAACTAATTACTCTGCATCAACAAATGTAGCCATGTGTGAATCATATCCATTTCCATACTTATTCTATTTCTGACTTGCTAATTTAATCTGTATTTCAATCATGTTTCATATCAGCAAAGTTAACCCTGAACTATTAGTGTGAAGACCATGCTGCATTGTAACCTCAAGATTCTTTATGCCTTAAACAAGAAGTAGCTATTTCTTTGAAGCGCTTCTGCCAGCAGTCCCTTTTTCTTCTATCCCGTAGGACACCAAACCTGGGTAATTGCTTTTTATGATTCCTACCCACATCACTCTGACGTATAAGAGTTTAGAGTGCTTTTCAGAAGATTCTGACCAAACATGCACGGGGAGATCCATATGAATTCATAAACATGCTTTTTACAGAGTAGAGCTATTAGAAATAGTTTTAAAGGATGGAACAGCAGGCTGGGATTCCCTGAGCAATTACATATCCACATAGACTTGCAGATGAGTTTGGATGTGTCATTTAAAGTGAAAGAGAGAAGAAAGAGGGATTAACTCACCTAACTGTAGACATCTACTCAGCTGGTCGTCCTAAGCTCCTTTTTTGTTCAGTGGAATAAAACAGGCACTTCTCAGTCAGGATTGACCTGACATGTTCTGAATAAGACTTTAAAATGTGATGAACTGCAGCCCAGAAGCACTTACTTCTCTCTTTCTCTATCAGAAGAGCCTCGATGCAAATGTCTGTACTGTAGGTGTGTAAAGTTGTGGGAGGGGAGTCCCTCTCAAGCGGTCCTTTTATCAGTACAGTTTCATGCAGCTGAAGAATGAGTCCAAGGGTAAAACTGCTGCTGCACGCTGTCCTGAGGACTAGTCTTCTTGTAGGTGATGAGATTTTCCTTAGTCCGTTGTCTGTGCATAGGTACCACAGAAAGTGCCCATTTTCCTTCCCTTTGCTTTTAGCAGGAGTTTACTCTTCCAGTTCCCATAGCTTCCCTAACATGCAACGTATATCAGTGTTAACTGGCCCAAAGCTTCTCTGCTTCAGTCACATAAGTGTAAAATAGATCTTTTGTTTGTTTTCCTGTTTTAACTTGGTGAACATGTGTTTATGTAGTACTCTGTGGACTTTGCATTATTATGCAAAATATTATAAGCCATTTGTAGACCTTTGTGAACACGCCAGTTTTTCCATGATTTTCCCATCAACCCATGTCTGATGTTTTTACGTTACCACAGCCAAATCTTAAATTTTCTTGAGACTCAAGATTAATGTAGGGGTTTGTGTGTGTCTGTGGTCGTTTGATCTTAAAACTTTAAGAAAATTAAATAAGTATCTCATGCTTACTTTAGAAAGGATTCCATAACAGTTTTTCTGTGAATGTAGAAGAAGGGTGCCTACCTAATTTTAGGCAAACCTATGGTCACTTTTTGAAATGGGTAATACAA
>WEKW01018580.1:14563-53859 GCA_013389905.1 Sula dactylatra | reverse complement strand
GGCTACCCCCTGCGCCCCGCAGGCACGGCAGCCAGCTCTGCCGGCCTCCCTCCGGCGCCCCGGACCGAGCCAGGCACCGTCGCTGCCGGGAAGGGGGCGCTGGCCGCGGGGATCCCACCGAGACTGCAAGAAGCCCCGAGGGGAGGAAGGGACCGTGCCCATACAGTGCGTGCCCACAGACTGCCAGGAGGGCAAAGCCCTGAGGGCAGTGGATGCACCCCAGGACCAGCATGAAATTCAGATCAGCTAACCCAGTGCAAGAGTCTGCTTGCACAGACACTCTGAGCCACATCTGGGGGTGGCGCTTCCCCCGTTGTTTCCAGTGGTTTATTGGGGGTCAGCTTGGATGTCTGGGCAGATCAGGCTCAGCCCTCGCCAAGCTGCCAGTGAGCTGCTCTTGACACTTATGCGATGGGTTGCTCCCCTCAGAGACAGGCCTGGTCTTTGGGTCTGCACTGTGTATTTCGTCCTCATCAGAACACCTCATTTTCTGGGAAGTGGAGGAAGAACACTGCAGCACAAGTGCCCTGCACTGTAGGAAGGGCTTGGACCACCCCACGCAGCTCTGTGCTGGACAGGAGAGCTGTAGATCTTTCTTCTCCCCTCCTGAGACCTGGAGATGATCTCCATTTGGGTGTGCTTTCAGCAAATCCACTGCTCAGAGGAGACTTCTGCAAGCATCTTTGCAAGAGGTCTTGCAAAGAGTTGGCTTGTGGAAGGGCAAGCACATGCACTCTGCTTGGTTCAGCTTGACCTGGTCCCTGTCTGCAGACAGCAAAGCAGACTGGCACCCATGGGCCAGAGAGCTCCATGCTTCGGTCCAGAGAGTCTCATACGACCCCAGACCCAGCCCATCTAACAAGTTTTTATTTTGTCCCTGAAGTACAGGGTCACTTTTTCTGGGAGCTGCAACTCCAACACACTGCCACATGGCTGGCCTGGAAAGCACAAAGGCAGGAGACTGCTTGCTGACAGCACGGAAAGCCAAACCGTGTATGGGAGCCTCATCAGGTGGCTCTGGACCTGGGCAGACCAGCTGGCTCCCCACAGTTCCCCACAGACTGGCCAAAACCCCAGGTTCATCTTCAGTGAGGCAGCTTACACGCACATGCAGATGCTGACCAAATACCCAGGAGACTGTCCCAGAGAGAGTCATTTCCCCAGATGCAAGCTGTGTGGTCATGGATTCTCAGGAATATATTTTTTTCATATGAAAACATTTATTTTTCCTCCAGATGTCATGGTAATTAACGCGGAAGGATGAGCTCTGTTAAATGTGTGAGGGAGATCATGGTGCCTCACAAGCCTACAGGAGTCCCTGGAGGACCAAGTACCAGATGGCAGTGATAAGGCTCTGACGAGTGCACATGGGTGTATAAAACAGGCCTCATCAAAAGTCTTATGAGAAGCTAACACAAGGTAAGAGAGAATCTGGTCACAAAGAGGGAGAGAAGATGGGGGCAGGTTTGTGGTGGAGGCAGGTGGCTCCAAAGTTATCTCTTTGGTGTCCCGCACTGGCCAAAGGGCAAGTACAACATGGGTGTTTTGGTCAGAAATTAATCTGCTTTCTGTGCTCATCATAGTGTAACACCAGCTGTGGTATTGCTAGAAGTCCTGGTCTCCTCATCTCATGGGGGAGAACTAAAGAAGAACAGAGAAGAATGTATAGAACATCTGCCAGAAAGAGAAGAGTCTTGAGTCTGGACAGTGAGTCACTGGCACCTGTAAACCACAGGCAGCAAGGTAAGGGAAACAGGAGAATGTTCAGGAGCTGAAGGGCAACTAAGTGATAAGAGGGCCTGAAGCACCCACAAGAAGTCTGTTTTCCACTGTGCAGACATAGAACTTCTTACCTCAGGAGCCCTAGGAGCCCAGAAGTGTAAATGAGTTAAAAAACAAAGAGGTAAATTCATGATTAATTCACGGCAGGACAGCCCATGGGGTTTGTCCCTGTAGTAAGTTCCTGAAGTGCAGGTTGTTGGAGGCTAGGAGATTGCAGGGCAGTATCACTGTCAGCTCGCTTGGCCCTCATGCTTTTTTCCCTCTCATTCTGGCACAATTTACTCTCTGTATAAACCAGATTGTCTTGGAACATCTTGATAACGATTATAACATAACAATTCATACTTAAATAACTTATTTCATCCAAGCACCTCAGAGCCCTGCTCAGACATTGGTTAGGCTGCAAAATGACCTTGGAATGATGCTGCAGTGTGTTTGCTTCATATTTAGTAAAAACTGTGTGTACGCTTGGACCAACAGATGGAAAGCCATGACAAAATTATTTAAATAGACTTTCCCCCAGTGGAAGTTATTCCCTAAATACAGTGTGTGGCAAAAATTTCACTGGCAGTTTAGAAAGCAAAGGAAACTGAGATGAAAACTACACTGAGAAACTCTTAAGGGTATGATATAAATAAATACAAGTTACTGGACTGGCTATTCTTGATTAGATTTAGTGCAGGTTTATATCAGGTTCATTTAAATTTAATAGGAATTGTTTAGCTTACAGTGAAATCAGTTACTTTGAGATGAAATGTCCCTCCACAGTTTTTGATTTGATTTGAGAAAAAAAAATATGCTGTTGCTTCAGCAAGCATCTAGCAAAAACCTGATACAAACATCTGGTGTACCTGCCTTCTCTAGAGGCTCCTCTTACCTGCCAAGGCTCACTCTTTTTTTGCCTGGACTGTGACAGCCAGAGCATGTCCGAGGCTCTTTCTCTGACAGGTGTAAGATGTCCAGGTCTGAGAGAAGACACATCTTCCACACACTGATGGTAACGTAGCATGCACATTGCATTCACAGTACACAGGCAGGGGAAGAGAAGCTTAGCAAGGCCCTAAATGCCCATGATCATATTCTGGCAACCAAGAGAAGGTTCCAGTCACTGTTGGTGCAAGGATGTTTTTCACATAAACCTTGGCAGATTCACAGAGGAGAGGACCTGGGCAGAAATCTCAGGTGTCCCTGCCTGTAAAACCAAAATGTTGGGAAAAACAATGCATTTCTTGCAATTGGTGGAACTACCTGTGGAGTGATTACTGGGGGTAAGATTACTGAGGTTGAAATTACTGAGGTTAAAGTTATATCCACATTTCATAAAAGTTAACTTCCAGGGTGGAATATGATTGATATGCTGAATATCGGTTCAGTGATCGTTCCCTAAGCAACACCCCCTGNTAGATGAACTTTGCTCATTATAACCTCATTATAATACTAAAACACACCTCCATCCCAGAAGTTACCCACCTCCAAGGTGCGACCACCCCTCACTGAGCTTGTACGTTGAATTTTTCTAGTATATACTTTTAAAAGCAAAGCGAGAAAGTTTTACACCAATCATAACAAAGGTGTGTATGACTACAGCCACTCAAGCTCCACCTGAAAGGTAAAAAAAAATATAAATATAGTTTAAGGGAGAGAGAATGCTGGGGAAGATACCATCGTACCACTCTGACTACTGAGATCAGTCTACGGGAAGAGCCTCTCTTCTCCCCCATTGGGATGCCTTTGGGTAAGATTCGTTGTCTCCCTGGGAAGTATTTAGAAATCTCTATATAGAGTCACTTTAGATTATTTATAATCAGCGCTGCTATTAATATTTGCTATATTTTTATATACTTTTGCAGACAATCACTATCACCGGCAATCCAAAGAATCTGTGTATCTGTTGCTTAAATAAATCGTGGTGTGCATTGGTCCAGTCATGGTAGTTCTTTTGAGCACAACCAGTATTTTAGCCATGACAGCTCATCGAACACAGCTAGACTTACGCTCTTAACGCGACACTACCTGAGCCCATTTATGGACTCTGGGACCTACCAACAGACTTGGAAAGTCATGGATGGAAATGGAGGAGAGATAGCAGTGATAGTGGAGCACTGCCATATCACTGATTTTCTCATGTGCAGTCTAGCTACAAAGAGATTGCAAGGTGCTGCTAGAAGAAAGAGCAGAATAAGTAAATGCAATGACTATTCCTACTGTTCATATTTGAGTTAACAAAATCTCCTGTTTCAAGGCTGTTGATTGATGTAAAAAATCAACCAGACCAAAAAATGGAAGGTAAGGGAACTGGGAAACGTTTTTTCCTTCTCAAAAGACAGCACGTTTTAAAATACCTTCCTGATAATCACCTATATCCATTAATTCATGAAAAACTGCTTGCCAGATTTTACAAAGCACAGGGGAGCAGGTCTGTGACATCATCAGTGTGTTCAGAATGTCTGGAAATAAAATGTTCCAGAGAAGACAGATAATATGTTCCTTTTCATTACCAATGTGCTACCAGAGAGAAGTCCATCCATTCTGAAGCTCTTTGGTATAAAAGAAAATAGACAACTCCTGAGGGTGAGAACTTGCCTAAAAGGAATTTATCCACATGTAAGCCAGGGCTGGGAATACAGTGGTATCAGTATTAGGCCTTATGTAGATATTTGTATTCTCATATACTTCTTTTAACCTTAGAATATGTAGGAAACAGTTTGAGAAAAAACTGAAAGAGCCATTTTACACTGGCATGAGGACATGCACATGGAGGGTTTTCTGGAGTTTTTGTTTCAGTAGTGCCACTGGAAGCAGTGAGCATCCTTGCAGATAAGCTGTAGGAACTGTTCATCTCTGTTTTGGGAGCAGCCAATTTTCTGCCTAGGATTTTGTAAAAACAAAGATGGAGGAAGGAAATTGGTTGTCCTTTGATTGAAGCCATACCTTCCCTGAAGTCCAGACACATGCTTATTTGTTTCTTTGCCTTCAGACACAATTAAGTGACAATGAAAGCAACCTTGAATATTTCACCATAGTAGAGAAACCTACTTTCCTCTGAGCTTAAGATATTTAAATAAGAATTGTTCCACTATTTGTAAGACTGGATCAGGATGAAACTCTGCCCAAACATGGTTAAAGTAACTATCCACCAGAGAAATACATTTTGTGAGGCCTAGAGGTCTTTTAGGAGAGAGTTGTAAATTATATCCAGGCATCAGCTTTTTTCCTTCAAAGTGTCTCAGTGGATCTAGGGTTCTGTATGGCTCAAAGCCTAGATCTATGAAGTGTGATAATTTCCAACAACTTTGAATAAATTTAAAATAGCATGCATGCTAGGAGGTCTTAAATACATGGAGGCACAAGTTTGTTGCACAGAGAGCACAGAGCTCCTTCCTGAAATATTCCTCTTGCTCTGGTCACCACAGCATCCTTAGGAGGACATGCACATAAGCCATTAAATAGTTTTTATTACCTTCCACGTACAGTTACAGCTTTTGACTTTTTTCAGTCTACGGAGCCAAAAAGAAATTTCCACTGGAGCTGCCGATAACTAAACCCTACATGTAGCCTTGCATCCTGCACAACTGCTTTTCTTCGTCACCTTTCACAGATGCTTTAAAACAGTCCAGAAACATATAGGTCTGTGGACCACAAGCTGATCAAGAAAATTAATTTGTTGGTTCAAGCCTGTTACCAAAATTCCAGATGAGACCACCAAGCTCACTTAACTGAGCAAGAGAGATCATGATAGACCATCCCTTTTAGATACCCCTTTATAGCAGCATTTGGTTCTAGAGGAATAGACCTTCTGTTTAAGGGAGGACCTTCTGCCTTTGAAACCTTCTTAGAGGCATTGTCTTTTCTCATCTGAGGCACTGCATAAGCTGAAGACAAATTTTCCACTATTTCACAGCTGAGCCTCCTTCAGACTGTTTCTGTATCCTCCACCCTGCTGCTGGCTGGCCTGGGCTCTCAACCACAGTTAGCCCATTGCTAATGCCATCTTTTGTGCATTATTTAATTCTAATTATCTCTGTAATAGTTCTTTGATGTGACATGGTTAAAATCAGTCCAATGAAGTGAGAAATCATGAATCTTTGCTGTCTGTTAATAACATCACTATTTTCCCACATTGCTAACCCCAGACCTAGATGCACAGCTCGCCGAGAGCACTTGAGCAGACATATGGCAGCCTCACTGCTCACTTTGCTGTGACTTGCTCTTCTACTGGACACAGAAAATACCTGTGGATGCATGGTGCTTAAACAAAACAATCTGGCCTAAGTACATGTGACTCTCTGAAGCTTCCGAAACCGGGCCCTTAAGCAGGACCTGGTCCAATTGACCTGGTCAGTGCTGGTTCCGAAAACATAATGAGGACCTTCTCAGGCTGCTGTCCTGAATCAGTACAATCACTAGTTCTGTCTTCGATTTAGAAGACCCCCCTCCTGAAAGTCATACAAGGTTATGCTGAAGTATCACCTCTGTCTCTCAGAGGGAGACAAGCCAACATGTTGCACTTGAAGCAGATCATGTTGTTGGTGTCTTACAGTTAAATAGCACTTATTGCACCAATATCACACAGCGGGGCAAAGTCATAATAGAGAACACACAGTGAAGACAAATGTATTTAAACATAACCACATGTTCTGTGATTCCACAGAACTAAGTCTTCAAAGTAATAATATTATTTGTAAAACACCTCCCTTGGCAAATTATGCTGGGTCGTGCAAATACTGCAATAAAAATGTCATTTGGAATGTTATGTAAAATCATTCAATCAAAACTTCAAATAAGAAGACCAAATAAAGGAACCTGGGATGGAGAAAATGTGGCTGGATACCAGTGGAAGACATGGGATCACGAGGGATCCACCTAGAAAACGTCTGGGGAAGGAAAAGTTATGTAGCTGCTTAGAAAAGTGGTGGGGAAGATAGAGAAGAAGCAGGGAAGTGGGGATGAGCACTAGCAGTTTCAAGCAGGAAGACAGGCTGTTAAATAATATCCTATTGCTGTAAGAGAGTCAGTGTGTATCAAGAAATAAACAAACAAAGCTGGCAGTAACCAAGGCCCACATCCTCAAGAGTAATAGCCCAGAGGAACTGCGCGAAGCTGATGCTCTGCCAGGTCTGTGTTTGAGTTTGTTTCTCTTCCGCCCTTGAGCACCCACTCATCTGAGCAGCTGGGACCACATATGGTCCTGGGGTTGGTCCTCCCACCCCATGTGCAGGGCAGAGCACAGATTTTGGCAAAACTGGTCATGGCCACAGGTGACACATGGAGAACTTGCTGGTGAGCTGTAGGACCTACCAGCTGAAAGGTGCTGACGGTAGTTTCCCTGCTAGCTGCTGACCATATGGAAAAAGCCAGCTGTATTAAATATTTTATTAACTGCTATACTTACTGATAAGGCAAAGTGTTGGTTTAATTTTTGTGGAGAACTTACAAGACCATAAGTGCCATAGAGATGTTCATTTAGAGCAGCTCTGCCTATTGACAAACACTCTTAGCGCTGGACTCTTGCCTGGCACTGGACACTGATTTCAGCAGTGACTCTGGGTTGTTTAATATCACAATTGCTTTAAAAAATAGGCCCTTCCACCAAACCCAGTCAGATTTTTACTGCAGGAGACTGCAACCACAAGGTCAGAGGAGGCACCTAGCTGTTACTGGGAAGCTGCAAAGGGGACAGACTCCTTGCAGCAGCTCTGTCCCGTTTCCCCCACACCTTCAGAAGACAGTGTGGTGGCTAAGCAGCTTTGTCCTGACATGACCTGGCTGCCAAGATTTTCTCTGGCAACCAATCATTGTAAACTTTTTTGTATTTCCAAGGAAGTCTTTTTTTAGCTGCTCAGACACCTAGCAATGTGGCATTTTAGTGACCTAGCAATGGTACTGATGCTGGAAACAGTGCACTTTCCCACCTGCTGACTCATACTCCCTGCTCCTGTCACTGGGGGTGTAAAAGTGCTTTATGATTCCCTATAAAATGATAAATCAGTTGCCATTGGTCCTAAAATCATGCACCCACCTCTTAAAATTTGGAAGGCTATTTGTGAGGCAAAAGGTAAACGAAAAACTTCTAGGTAGACTTGCATTGATTTTTGTGCCATACAGATGCTGATATAGGTCATATGCCTGCAGATTTCTTAATGTTTCTTTTCATTCTCCGCCACTTGGAAGACACCCACAACAGCAACAGATCAGCTGAGGTGTTCAGGCTAATGATGCCTATATGTAAAAAGAGATGGCTTTATGTTTGGCCTTCCTCAGTGTAAAGCTGCTTTTTTTTTTTTTCTGGAATTTACTACTGATTTAAAAGTATCAGGATTGTTGAAAGTTAGGTCATACATGTGACCCAGCTCACTTGTAAAGCAGACTAAGTCATTCCACTCATGTAAAGGAAAAGGAAGAGGGTAGTGGGAAAGCTAGTGGGTAATGGGTTGGACAAATGAATAGATTAGAAAAGGAAGCAGAGGAGCAGATGAGTTATAAGCACTGGGAGAAAACTCTCTTTGAGAACCTGTGATTGAGACACAAAATCCTTGTTGTGGTTTAGGCCCAGTCAGCAACGAAGCACCACCCAGCCGCTCGCTCACTCCCCCCACCCCTGTGGGATGGGGAGAGAATCGGAGGAGCAAAAGCAAGAAAACCCGTGGGTTGAGATAAGAACAGTTTAATAATTAAGATAAAATAGTAAGAATAGTAATGGTAATGATAATAATAATAATAATATAATAAAAAGAAATAATGAGAGAGAATACAACGAAACCCAGGGAATAAAGGGAAAAAGGAAAAAAACCACAAGAGCTGCAACCGCTCACCACCCGCTGACGGACACCGCCAGTCCCCGAGCCGTGATCGCTCCTTCCCCCGGCCAACTCCCCCCAGTTAATATACTGGGCATGACTTCACATGATATGGAATACCCTTTGGCCAATTCAGATCAGCTCTCTTGGTTGTATCCCCTCCCCTCCCGGCTTCTTGTGCACCTGCAGAGCACGGGAAGCTGCAAAAGTCCTTGACCAGTGTAAGCACTACCTAGCAACAACTAAATCATCAGTGTGTTATCACATTATTTTCATACCAAGTCTAGAACACAGCACTATACCAGCTACAGTGAAGAAAATTAACTATCCCAGCTAAAACCATGACAATCCTGAACGCTCATTCTTCCACACACAGGAGAACAGCTGTGAAGGCCTTGGAAAATGTGCATCTCGACAGCATCCCTCCTGCAACAGCACAGCCCTTATGAAAGGATGGCAGACGTTATATTTGCTGCGTTAGGTTTGTGATCAAGATTCTGTGCTGAGGGTTTGAAATGCCCACCCCCATTAATCTTTCAAACTGGAAGGAGTCAGCTTAATTTCAAAGACAAAGGGAATTACATTTTTGATAAAATATAAAGACTGTTGAGCCAAGCACTCAAAATCTAGGAAAGAAAGAAGCTTGTGCAACTTAGTTCACCCCCCTCATGTGTTGGTGTGATGAGGTAGTCCAATTGCATGTTTACATGCTGATTTTTTTCCCCACAGGAGTATTGCATCAGTCACAGCACAGGATGTGATATCTGGGGGATAAAATGGTCTTGCTTACTGAATAAACCTGCTGTCTTGAGGTCCCTTGCCTTGTTTATTGCAGAAGTTGTAAAGAATGCAAGGAATAAGGCAGGACAGTTATAAAGAGATGGTGTCAAGGTTAAGATAGTTTAAAAAGTTTGTAACACTGTCATTCATCTCTGTCAAACAAAATTCCTCTATGATACTAGGCAAGTCACTTAATTTAAGTGATATGAGCTGGTGGTTTGTACAGCAAGCCAGAAACAGAGAACCAACTCACAGAAATGAGCAGGATTCAAGGCAAAGAACAGGTCTGAAGGCAGCCTGCACATCCAGAGGGAGCCTCTCACACAGGCATCATTTTCGCAGCTGGCAGCTGGCTCTATGGCTTCATTTGAGTGGGGTCTGCTTCCTGTCAGCACAGCAGCCACTGCCTGCTGCCTGCGGGGTGAGGCACCCCAGCCAGGCAGTCACCTGTTCCCACAGCAGCATTAGGTTCCCCCTACCCAGACACATGTGTGAACCTGGGTACCACCCCATGGCAGGTGAGGTCAGTCTGGCTCACTCGACTTCTGTGATAGCAGGGGTATTGCCTATACCAGGGAAAGAGAAAAAAAGAACTACATATTTAGAGCAGAAGAGGACAAGAAGTCCAAAGAAATGGCAAAGTCAGAACTAAGCAAACAAGCAATCATTTATAGGCCACAAAATCAGTGCTAAGCTGCCAAACCAAAGAGGCCCTTCAGAGTTGCCTAACAGGAAAACCAGCAAGGAAAACAACCTATATTACTCCCACAAAATGCCTTACAGCTAGAGAAAAAGAAGTCAGAAAGCCCTCAATGATTAAAAAGCCACAGAAACACCAAGAAAAAATAGCTGGAACACTTTACAAACAGCCAAAAGTCAGAAAAGATGTAATTAAATAGAGCCATGCCTATGGTGCTATATGACAAGACTTAAACCGCTCTAAACCACTTTCTTTTTTGCCTGTTTCTGCCACATTTTGCCACACACTCAAGCAATTGATTGATTTTAGGGAAAGGAAATCTATTTCGCAGTTTTACTTCTGCTTCTTCTTTCACCTGTCCCTCTCTTCTGTGCTTTTACCTTCCTGGGTGTTGAACCCCACAGTTCAGCTAATGTTTAGTCTTTTCTTTCTGTGAAAATACAGAGCAAAGATGTTCTAATCAATGGCTCGGCTGTAGAGTACGAACAATCCAGGGGATAAAAAGAGAGTGGAGCAAGGACTACAGGCGAGGTGCATCTAGTGAGGAGGAACTCATGACATAGTTTCAAATACCGAGACCTCTTTTTCCCTGTGGTGTTTGAAATTGTAAGTGTAATTTACAATTTATGTAAGTGAAGAAGCTCGAGCAGTCTGTTAGTCCAGCAGCATATTGCCATGAAGCACTTCTAGAGGTGGGTCACATATACATCAGTAAATTTCAGTGTTCAACCTTTGTCAAGGATTTCTAGGTTTCTCTAGGAACTAGACACCCTTGACGTTTTGCAAATCACATCTTTCTCTTCCCTTTACTCTCATTACAATGCTTGATTCAGTGATCCATTCATCCCTTTATTTTGTCCCTCAGCATTACCAGAACACCACCTATAGCAGTAACAACAATAGTAAATCACACTGTGGACTTAATGGAGTATTTGATCATTGAAGTCATAAATATTTTGTGTTAATTTTCACAATGAACAAAAATGGACTACTGTAGGTGTGTTGTGCGCAAGAGGCAATGGGGAGAGATACCTTGGAGTCACAGAGGAGCAGGGTGGGCAAAGCACTCTTGCTGATGATAAGGACACACTAAGCATCACTCGAAAGTGGGGCACAAGCTCTAGCTGCCAGGTTCCCTTTACTATACATCAAGTTTGAATCATGCCACAATATCTATAATCAATACATCACCCAGATCCTATAATCACCCTGGGTTGAATGTCAAGGTTGGGTTGACAGGGGAACTAAGCTGACACCAGCTGAGATCTGCAAAAATAAGAAGGTTTGGTGGTGTCAGGGCATTAGCTCCTTAAGATTTTAGTCCTCTGTAACCTGGGAATAGAAGCAGTGAATACTTCATCACAGAGATATTGTCTGGAACACATACATACTTTCTTGGCATCTGTATTTTCAAATACAATAAATTTTTAGCTTGTCCATTCTTCAAGCCGTTGAAATGATAGCACAGAGGATGTACGTTGTCCATGATGTTTGTAAGAGTTCAACAATGACAGAAGGCACTGCAGATCCTCTATAGGAGTCTGTTCTTGTATGGAATTGCAATCTAAAAGTGAAAACTTTTATTTACTGGGGTTTAACCCACATGCAATTAGACAGACATCCTTGGAGGAATAAACAGTTGACTCTTATGCAGTTGGCTAAAAGATGCTTTGAAGGTCTACTTTCAAATGAGATAACAGGCTGCTTTCACTTCTGCACAGCCATCTACAAGCATGTACTTCCTGACTAAAACCATCTGTGTGAATGGTTGCTTCTCTTTCCAGCAAGTGTCATTATTTATATCAAGGTGTTTGCTAACAGCTTATGTATATGCACTGCTGAAGGGCAGTTTCTGAAAAGAGTGGTGTTATTTTTTTCCAGAAATTCTTTTAATACGTTACTGGGCCACACTGCTGGAGAAGAAAAGGCTCTGGGCAGGCCTTATTGCACCCTTCCAGTACCTGAAGGGGGCCTACAAGAAAGTTGGAGAAGGACTTTTTACAAGGGCATGTAGTGATAGGACAAGGGGTAATGGCTTTAAACTGAAAAAGGGTAGATTTAGGTTAGATTTAAGGTAGAAATTCTTCACTGTGAGGGTGGTGAGGCACTGGAACAGGTTGCCCACAGAAGGTGTGGATGCCCCATCCCTGGTGGGGCTTTAAGCTACCTGGTCTAGTGGAACTTAACATAATCTTCATATCTGCTCAGCTGGAGGTATGTTTATTCTATCAGTCACAGATATTGTGGCCAAGCAAGCCTTGAGCAGTGATGACACTGACAGTAGGACATGATTTTGCAGATTGACATTCACCTTTCAATAGAAAAGGCAGTCTCCTGTTCCTCAGCATTGGATGCCAGATCCTTGGGGCTAGCCTGGCAGCAGAATGAGAACCACAGTGGCTCTGTGGCTCCATTGTCCTCAGGCCATCAGGCATCCCTCTAATTTCAGGGTGGTGCAAAGCAAATTTAGCAAGTCAGGCAACCTAGCCCAACTAAATATAGTCCACATTACTTGTTGGAAATACTCTCTGTGCTTTAATTCTCTTCAATCTTTTTAACAGATTTTTGAGTCCTTCAGCATTTGCTTCAGCATAAAACTCTGTAAGTAATTAAATGTGTTGATTACAATAAAAAAATTTTGGATTGTGCTGTAAGTATTTATTCTTCTGTGGTTTTACTGAAAAAGTCATGCTATTCTTAGGTAGGACTGTGCAATCAACATGTGAAGAAATGTGTCACACATATTAGTGACATTTTACAGCTTTTCAACGACTAGCACTGGTTTGCTCAATCCTATACTAAAGATGGAACTCATGTATCAGTTTTATGTTATGTAAAGTTAAAGACACAAAGGCAAATCCCAGTGCCCTGAGCAAAAATCTTACTAATTGCATAGCTGTAACAAAAATGAGAAGTGACTAGATTTTTCAGTTGAAGAGCTTACTTTTCTGGTTGCTATTTCAATGTGCTTATTAGTTAGTACATGTGCTAAACCAGGTGACATTTAAAGTGGTATCTGATTGGCAACCTTCTTCCTTGCGAGGAGATGGGAGTGTCTTCTCCCAGCATAGGGCATGTCTTGTTAAAGAACCATGGAGGGGAGGTTTGAGGATATTTTTTGCCTTTCTCCCTTTCAGCATGCCATAAAACGTTTCAGGTAAACAGGGGTGGGCAGAAAAGCAAGATTTCTGGTTCTTGGACATAAAGTGAGCTGAGAACAGAGAAGCAAGTCCAACCGTGGAAAACATCACAGAGGTTACATTTGCAAGAACAAAAGTCACCTAGTTTTTAAGGAAGGTTTCTAAGCTGCAAATGCTCCATCAATATACCAGGACTTGTAAGACTCACATTAAAAACTGATAAATCTATTTTTATGCAGTGTATATCTACAGATAGGAAAATTGAAGATGTTTGAAACACTCTTGTCTGAAACAACTTTGATTTGAGCTGGGCTTGCAACTGGGAAATAGCAAAGGCTTTTTCAAAATTTTGCTGTTCTGAATGGCACAAATTTTGTGTGTGTGTGTGTTTGTGATAACGATGATGATGATGATGATGATGATGATGATGATGATGATGATGATGATGGGGATTCTCAGCTGCTCCTCAGATAAGCTGCGGCTTCATGCAGCATGAAGGACATACAGTACATGCTGCCAGGCAGGTTAGCTTTCTTGGGTGTGTGGTCTCACTTTCCTATCACTCAGCCTTGCTTTGCAGGATTTATTTTTCCAGAATGGTAACAACCTAAGTAAAAGGCCAATTTGGCCATGTGAAGTCATACATATCGTAGCTTAAATGACTGTCCGATAAAGGGATTTTGTGCCCAAAATGTCAACTTATCTAAAAAAAATACTGTCTTTCCCTATGATTTTTTGTCAGTTATGCATGGATGATCATTGTAAAAATATTAATAAAATTATAGAAACCACCAGGCAGTGATTTTTTTCTAGATGCTGGCAATGCTGATAGTAGAAATAATAGAGCCAGGGGGAGAAGGGGATGTGGATGTTCAGCAAATTTGTCATTGTGCAATTCAATGATATTCTGCCTCACTGAGATTCATCAATTCATAGAGCTTCGGAGGTCATCTGAATGATTTGGACAAACACAGTCAGCTACTAACACTGTGGGAAACAGGCTGGAAAGAGAGGGTGAAAAATTACCTACAGCTGACAGTAACCTCAGGCTGCTGTTTGTCTGTCAGTGGGTCCATGAAAAGGTGCAAAACGCTTCTACCCTGGATGCTACCTGAGATGGCTACAGGCTCAGTGATGTTCAGAGCTGCTTCTTCTTTACCAAGCTCAGTGTGTCCAGCCCAGGCTCAGAGCCAAAGAACATGGCTGGGAGATTCAGCTGTCCATGCCTCCCTTTTGCTGCACTCTGAATTTCTCAGTGCCAGACAGACGTTGCTGAATGTCTCTTCAAGTCAGTTCACTTCCCCAGCATTTGCTGATCTGAGTGCCCAATTAGCAGTGTTCAGCAAGCTCTGATTTTAATTTGCATCTGCAGAGGAAGGAGTACATAGCTCACGTTACAAAACATTTCAGATTAAAAGACCAGATTCTGAGTGCTGCTGCACTGGTTTTGTGCAAAGCATGAAGATAGCCCACAGCCTACTTCGGAAAGAACTTACAGTAATTTTGCACTCTAGCTGTGCCATGTTTTAAACTTTTTCCCACCTCCTATTTCCAGTTTTATTTAATGTATCAAGTGTTTTTCCACACTTTAAAAGTTAAATACAATCACATTGTCTGGGTATCTTCTTTTAATTATCTGTTTTTCTGTTTGCAATTATTGTGCAGATCATAACTAATTAATTATAAGTAATAATATGTTTTGATGAATATTACATAGCCAGTATTGAATTTTGCAACCTCCCTGCTTCCATCCATCCTGCTCTACTACATTGCACAATGTGACCATGTTGAGGAAGATAAATGACAGTCCACAACTATTTTTCACTTCAAAGTGCCTCAGTGATCCTTGGATAAAAGCTTGAATCCACTGAAGCTCGCAGTTAACTTTGCATTTCAAATTTCAGTGACAGTTAGTGTAAGTAAAATCATTAGTAGAATGAGAAAAGGCAATTAAAATACTCACAAATGGCTTTGTGAAGACAAGCTTTTTCTCTTTTCTATTACAAAAATATTTGCACTCATTATAAAATCATGTTAGAATATGTACCTGTGGGACAACTCTGTTCTCACATCTAATGAATTAGTCCGAGTTTCACTACTATGGCTCCACCTTCATCGGAGTTACTACATTCTTATATATATGTAACAGAGCACCACCATATGGCTCTGTAAGTGTTACCACCAGCTACTGGAAACTGCAAATACATTGCATGAAATATTTTTGAAAACCTATTAACATTAGAGGATAGTGCCTGCAGTCTTAGTCTACATGTAGTATAGCCTATGCTTCGTAGTCTGTACATAGTAAATCCCAACAGAATCTAGAAATATTGACCAAAATCAAGTTACACTGAATCTGTCACTCTTAAAAGTGCATATGTAAATAAAAAACAGAGCCTACCCCAAGCCCCTGATCCAGATTTGAACTTGGGCCAGTTGCTGTGGCTAGACACATGTTTGCTCAACAGCAGAGATGCTAAATTAAGAACCAGTTGAATAATGATTCATTCAGTTGAAAACAAAACAACAAATGTGAAACATTTTACAAGCTGAAGAGAAGAATCCAGATCACATACATCTGAGATTAAATATTGCCACACCTTTTGGAGAGAAGCTCCCCATTTGGTAACTTGCAACACCTATTTCCAAAACTGCGTTGACTGCTTCCCTACAGTTGGTGTGTACCTCTATGTATGTACACTGATATGGTGTAGGTGAGATCTGCTTTGCACCAAGCTTTCTCAGAGAGATGCCTCTGCAGAGACAGCAGGTGCGTGTGGACCTTTCAGGGACTTTTTGACTGCTGAGAAAACCAGCTAATGAAGAAAAGGTCCCCTCAAACTTCAGTTTTAGCCATCTCAGCACACATTTTTCCCTGCGGACCACCATACGGAGCTCACCAGCCAGTTCCAAGTCTGTTTATCATTAGTTTATTGCTTTCATAATCAAACTGTTCTGCACAAGCAGCAGATCCTTTATCTTCTGTAAGACCATTTGCTTTGGAGAGCAAAGGGCATATCAGTCACTTGTTAATAACAAGGTCAGACCACTTTCATCCCCATGGTCTGCTGCAGCAGCTCAGCTTGGTGGCTGTGAGGAAACGGAGCCACAGGAGTCACCGTTCTTACCCTGGCAGACAGAGAGGATTTTAGGGTCCTCCCCACACCCCCTAATCACAACAGGCAGTTCTATCTCTCCTCCTGAGAGCCACATACTTCACATTTTCCCTGTACAAATAACTGCTTAGGCCCTTCTTTCAAAGAGCCTTTATTAAACCACCAACTATTTGCTGTCGAGACATTTAGGATGAAATCATCGTGTTAAACAAATAAACGCAGCTTCATACAGATCTCTGCTCTGGGAGCAGAGTAAGAAAATAATTTCTGTCTGCTCTCCACAAAAGCTGCTGGAAAGGCCGAAAGAAAAATATTATTTTTACTTCATTGTGTGAAATATCGTTTTGGAGGATCTGACGCGTTGAACGTTTGAAGAGTTTTTGCTGGCAGGTTTCAAGGGTCCCCTGGGTTGACCCCCTGGGATTGTTTTCTTCATTAATAAACTTAGCATGATGTGTGTTAAAAGGAACATTCTGTTTGCTTTGTAAATAAGGGATGTCAAACAAGAAGCAGAAGCCTCGCAGACACTAGGTGAGGTGCTCTTCAAGGGCGGGGGGATGCTCGTGTGGAAAAATAAAAGCCTCGGGAAACTCAAGAATAATGTGACTGCCTTATCCAAGCCGAGGCTCTGCTGGGAAAACAATCCTGCCTGCGAACCCAAACGAGGCATCTTCCTTGCAGATCCCAGTGGGAAAGCTGCGTGCTCTGCCCCAAAGCAGCAGGGGAGGAGCTTGGGAAGGAAAGTGCAGGAGCGTCTGCCCACAGCCTGGCAGGGCATGCAGGACGGTGCAGAGCAGGTACTCCCATTGCTGTTTGGAAGGTGCGTGTTGACAGCTCGGCAAGCAGCCCTGGAGAGGACTGGAGAGGGTTTCTGCACCAGCATTTCACAAATCTGATGCTGCTGTGGAAATTATTATGGTAAAGCTTCTGACTGGATTTAAGGGAGTAATCTGCAAGAAAGTAATCAGCCTTCTGCTGGTCCTAGGGTTTTCTCTCCCATCACAAACCATAAGAAAAAATAGCCTGCTGTTTAGGGGTGTTTATTTTCCACCGCCTGCCTCCCTGCCTGTATCACCACTCACCTCTCCCAGTGCTTCTGAACCCATTCATTTCCCATCTGTTGCCTGCCCCCTTGAAGAACTCTAATAAGCCTTGTAAGATGGCTTAGCTCCTGTCATTCACCGCGTGAGTATATGAGATGCATCAGGAATGCCACAGCCAGGAAAGGAATATCCCCATGTCGCGTTGGGTCCTGTTTGCAGGCAGGGGTAGAAGCAAGCAGGCAGGGTATGCGACCACTGCCAGGCGTTGGATGGACAAAGCCCTCAGCTGGCTTTGCCCAACCTGCACATATTCCTGTAGTGTGCCACCATTGCTATGGCTGCCATCACAGGGGAAAGAAAATTCCCAGACTGCTTAAAACCTGTTTATTTTAAGAAGAGAACAGTCAAGCATGCAGTTTAAAAGATGAGGCAGGATCAGTTCTGTAACTTAGATGATCCAGGAGAGGAAACATTTCAGTATCCAATAGTCCTTGGATGTAATTACAGCTGACAGGATCGTAGTTACATTTACCATTTCGTGCAAAGCTGTGCACTGCAGCAGGAAGAGACACAGCTTCCACAGCTAAGCCTCAGGCCAGCTTTAGAAGCAATTCTAAAACAAACATGAAATTAGCAATATTACTTTTTTCTTAAGCTGTACTGCATCTATATTACTGAAATATTTATCATATGTAGGTCACATACCATGTAGTCAGTAAGCTTTCTAACTCCATTGGAAAGCTATTGACCTCACTAAGCTGATTTTGGAGTTATGTTAATAACCCAAGAACAAATGTTTAATTTGTCTAAAATTAATAGTTTCATACATCTTTGTTGCAAAAACGGTGAAATGCAAATAATTGTTTGAAGAAGTTAATAAGCTGCAGAATCGTAAGAGCCACCATAACAGGTCATGGTGACAAATAAAAGCATTTTCATCTAACTGAATCAACCAATAAATATAAATGATGGGGAGATGTTTACCAAAAATGGTAAAAGAAAAACTGTTGGTGAAGTGATTTATAGTGGATTTAGAATGGTGAAAATAAAATAAAAAAATCTGTTTTGACTTTAGAAATTTGGCTCTGTGTATCTCATTCCACAAGTGGTCTCTGCCTGGAGCCCTAACTTGGGTTGTGCTGACTTAGAGTTACCGTCACGCTTAATGATGTTGTTTTGTGCAATGGATAAGATTCATTAAGAGTTTGCTTTGTGTATTCCTTATGTCATATATAGTCTTCCTATGTACAAATGTTGCTGTTTTGATTCTGCATCCAAATTCCCCTTTATTCTTCCTTTATTACCAAGAAACCTAAATTTGATTCACAGAATTTGCTTGATCTGGTAAGAGGAAACAAGCTTATTACCTGGTGTGAGTTAACCGAGCTACAGTAGCTGCAGCCAGTTATTTACACAACTTGTGAGTTTATATAAGCATAGGACACTTTTCAGGAGACCAGATGGACTAGAAAGCTGTCACAAATTTCTCCAGGTTTGGGTATTTAGTTGGAATACAGGTCAAGTCATTCATGATCAAGTGTTAACATCTAAAGACTTCAGTGATTATGTGAAACTACTGATCTTCATCTTATTCTTTTCTGGACAGGAGATATCCATTGTACTGGTGACCCTGATGGCAATCACACTGGAGAAGTCAAAATGGCATGGATATGAAGATTGAGGTGTTCCATTTGAAAGACAAAGACCCAATCAGATAGCAGAGTATATTAAAAAAAAAGTATTCTTGATACAAAATGCAGTTGGAGGAAGCAGCATCTTGTCCAGGTTATGGCAAGCCAGATGTACTTAAAAGCGTCAAATGTGGAAGGATCCTTAAATGATGTCCAAGTATTTTTTAAAGAAATTAAAGTATACGCTGGTATTCACAAGAAGCAAAGCCACAGTAAAATGACAAGTGAAGGAACCTGAAGCATTGCCACACAAAGTTTTAATGGTAGAATACCATGATATGCCACCTTTGGAGTCTTCACCTGCTTCAAACAGCAGACATTTATCATGGCTACCACATGGATCTTTGGTGGTAAAGCTCCAAGGGCTGTATGATGACAATACTAGGGACAGCCCTGCTTCCCATGTGAAAGGTGTTCAGCACACACTGTCTGAACAGATTAGAAGATTAGCATGCAAATTACTTCTAAAAGGATTGAAATGAATCTGTGGAAAGGACTTCAGGACTCCATATAGCTGAAATGAAGTAGGCAGTCTCGAGTACATAAAGACCATACCTGACAGGTGTTTGGATAACCCCTTTTAAAAATGAAGATTCTTCTGTGAACCTCTCTAGGTAGCCTGTTCTCTAGCCTTGGAGTTAAGAATTGTCTAATCTACCTTCTTTGCTCAAGTTAGTGCACTTTTTCACATTCTGTCCCCAGTGGACATGGAAAACAATTGATCACTGTCACTGTCCTCTTCATAACAACTTCTACATATTGGGAAACTGTTATCCCTTCCTCCCCCTCCCCTTGAGCCTCATGCTTAGTCTTCTCTTTTCTAGACTAAACAAACCGAGTTCTTTCAACATTTTCTTGTAGGTCATGTTTTCTAAACCTCTGATCATTCTTGCTGCTCTCCTTTGCACTCTCTTCAATTTGTCCCCATCTTTCTTGAAGTGTGGTTCCCAAAGCTGGACACAGTACACCAGCTGAGGCCTTACTCATGTAGCCTAAAGCAAACACTACTTTTTTCACCGGTAAGACATTCCAGGTGAAGAACCAAAGAATAAGATTTGCTTTTATCCTAACATTGCATCAGTGTCTCATGCTCTTGTGATTGTCTCTGACCTCCAGATCACTTTCTACAATACTGCTGCAGAGTCATAATCTTTCTAATCTTGTTTCTGTATATTTAGATTCTTCTTAGCAAGTCTAACACGTTTCTCTGGCCTTTACTGCATTTCATCTTGAAGACTTCAAGACCACCTCTCCAATTTACCGAGATTACTTTGTATTCTGATCATATCCTCCAAAGGGTGCCTGTACATTTCCAATTGCCATAGTTCGAAGAGGTAAGGACCAGGATGTCATATGCTGTGATCCGTGACCTGTTACAAGCTCAGGGCTGTATGGCCACATCATGCCTTCTGTACCAATGGCATCTCTGCCAGTCACTAGTCCTAGGAGCTTACCGTACATGCAAAGAGGGAAGTTCTGCCAATCTCACATGTGCATTACAAGCAATGTGCTGTTGACAGCACCCAAGTAAGCAACTTCAGCCTTGGTTCCTCTAGCCGGGGAACAACTCTGACCACACAGCTGCTCTGCTTGAGTGCATCCCATACAACACCAAGTATGAATCAAATGCACTCTATGTATATATCTTCTCTGACAGCAACATAGTCTGCTTTTAAGACTACTTTATCAGCCTGGACTGCTTTGCCTCATACTTTATCTTCTCCTGAAACCTGATACACCAGTGCTCTCAGTTTAATTGTCTATTTTTTTGAAATTTAGTATCCTTATTCTGCTGCTCTTCTTACTTCTTTCCATCTGTTCAACCTTCCTTTTTATCCTATGGTCAATTTTCCTCTACCTTCAGATTCTCAATGAGTTTTTTCCTAGAACCAGTGGCTCTCCACCCATAACTGTCCCTTCCCTTGAAGCATTTTCTGAAGATGACTTGCCATTTCCAACACATTCTGGGAATATGATGGACCATTTTTTGGTTTTGCAACAGATAAGCAAGCCAGTAGTAGGAACTATCCTTCAGATATTTCTATACTGAAGGGGTTTGGGTTTATATACTTCACCACTTCCTCCTCACCATCCAGCAGGATGGTTTGTAGTCCAACCTTTCTACATCTTCCCTTTACTTTTTTTACCTTTTCTAGCCCCAGACACAGTCAACAGTGCTTCCTCATGCATTACTCTGAATTTCAAAATAATTACATATCCAGTATTTAAATACTTATATCAATACTTGGTAGGACTAATACTTGCATTCTTAAAATAAAGCTACAAAATAATATAAATAAATCTAGAAATTTAAAATAAAAATAGAGATAAAAAATAAAATAAATCTACAAAACATAGTACCATTTTCAGCACCCACTCTCTCTGTCCTTCCTCAGCCATACAAACTCCTCTGCACTTGTCTGCCATGTCGTTACACCTCTGTGAACCCAGCTGTGTTGAACCTTGTGGTGTATTAAGAATGAAACCTGCTTTGGTGTGGTCCTCAAATTTCTGGCATTTGCCTGGAGATGTATCAGCAAAGTGTTTTGCTGCCTTCCTTCATTTGTCTCCCCTTGTGTTGGTTTTCCCACATTCACTACCTACTTCCAAGCTTTTTCTTGGATCTCTATTTCTATTTTTTGCTCATTTGAGGATCCTGTCAGCAGTTTCCCTCAAAGTCAGTGCAGGCCCTGGCCCTGCAGAAAGCTTTTCACCAGAGGGATCCCATTTCTGCCTAGCATTTCGCCTTTGTAACATACTGTCTGGTGGCTGAGAAAGCCAAAATCCTTCTGTCAACACCCTCTGTGCAGCCAAGCTTTCTCCTTCAGCCTGGGTCATTATAATCTCTGGGATCATGTTCAGAGCCTCTGTTCTTAACCTCCCAGCGCTGAGCAGCTGCCGGTCATGTGGATCCGGTAAATCCACCAAAGGTCTTCCCTCCCCCATTCTCCAGCTTCCCTCAGCCTGGTTCTGGTTTATTTCAAGCCACCTTTCTTCCCTGCTCCACCGCTGCCCACTCTCAACCCTCCTCTGCTGCACACACATGCTGGGGCCTCCTGAGGTCCTCTTGGCAGCAGATGCTGCCCTGCAGATCCCTTGCTTGGCCAAGGGTCCTCGTGGCTCAGCTGTCAAGCCTGTCTCCCCCATGTCACCTTACTACCTTCCGCTTCCCCCATGAAAGGCTGCCACAGCCTGTCCATGTGTGTATCTTCTGCCTGAAGACCTCAAAAGGCATTGCAGAGTTTTTCCAATGACAGGTGATACCAGGGAGCAAACTGGTGATGTAATTAATGCCATGTGACCTGGTGAATTAAGAGCTGGATTAGAAATAAAACTGGTGACCTTATTCTAGTAAGCAGCCTCCAGTCATGTCTGAGTCATGGAACATCTGCAGAGGTCCATTGGGTCTCCTAACTCTCCTGCAGATCAGGAAATATTATTAAGCCTGTTTTATACTCCTGGCATGGATAGTCCAAGTGATTTGTCCTGGGTCACTCAGCAGAAAATTTCCATTGCTTCTAAGCGTTATCAGGCTAGACTCTACTGCTTTCCAGGTTTAAAGATGTTAAGTTACCTCTTTCATGTTTTTTTATTNCCTCTCTCTTTTGTTTTTTATTGCTTGGTTTGCATGTGATGAGATATTTTAAAACATTGTTGCTGTGCCATTTCTTTGAGGTAATAGGCTTTACAATTATCAACTTTGTTCATGGGCTGGTTCAGTGCCCTTGGAGGAAGCCTGCCCATTCCTTGATATGACTTCAGTCATACAAAAACAATGTATTTATTGCAGAATGAAATTCAAGTTTTGGAACCTTTTACTTCAAAGCCATCTACAAAAGACATTTTCTTTCTTTTTTTTTATTTTTAATAATGAACTCTTTCCATTGATGAGTTTTTGGCACAGCCCGTTTTGAAACCTTGCTATTTGAAACAGCTTGCTGATGTTTTCTTAAATTGCATCCTCTTGCAGGTCCATAAAATCCTGAAGTTATTACAAATAAATAAAAGGGGTTTCTCTTCATGATGTAAACCAGCTTTGAATGAAGTCATTGAGTGGAAGTTTGACTTGGATTGCTTCTGAAAAGCTACTCAGACCTAGGGCAAAGTTCTGCTTTTCCTCTCTGAGCTGCAGAAATTGGTGAGCAGCTGTTCTAAGTCAACTGAGTGGAGCAAACCCCTGTTGCTTAATGTCTTGTTTTAATTTCCAGTGGGAAACCAAGTATCAGAAAGTCCATACTCTCCACTCCCTTTTCTTTCTCTCACTTTTTCCAAGTAGTATCCTCCTGAGTGAGTTGCACAGTCAAGTGTTAGTGAAAGAGTTGAGGTCTGAGATTTTTCCCTTCTCTTTTGTGCTAGACACCCTATCCCATCCAGCAACACATGGGGCCTCAAGCTTCCCCCGGATCAGTGGAGCTGGCACTGTTATTTAATGACCTGTGCCCCTCTGACCTACACCACAAAGCTCATGGCACCAGCATGAAGAGTGGACAGCACAGTACAGGCTCTGCTGTGGGCCATGGGGCATGAACAGGCAGTGCTATGAAATTACACCAGCTCTTCACCTGGTACCCTCCCTATTCCTTCCCACTGTGGTCCTCTACACTTCCACAGATTGTCATGATT
Source organism: Sula dactylatra (assembly GCA_013389905.1). Lineage (NCBI taxonomy): Eukaryota > Metazoa > Chordata > Aves > Suliformes > Sulidae > Sula > Sula dactylatra. The sequence continues at coordinate 30,187 of WEKW01018580.1, read as the reverse complement.
ATCCTGGCTAGCCTTTATATCACTGAGAGAAAAATTAGACCTTCTCTGTCCCCCTGCAAGTATCCAAATCCAAGTCTGTATCACCTTAAGGAAGGTTTGCTCCAGTGTGCTACAAGGAGATGCCAAAAGGTTTTGTTGAATGCTTGTGGATTCAGGAGGTCTTCTTAGTCTGGACTGTTGATCATTTATATTGATCATTTTGACTTTCCAGATTTAGTGCAGTTTTCACAAATAGCCACTGACAACCCACTCAAGCAGGTATGAATCATTTCATGGGTCAAGCAAGTGAACAAAAAGCTCACAACTTGTTTTATTAATTATTTCATTAGCTGTATTTATAACCAAGCAATATAACCAATAAACTCAGCAGTCTGTCTCATAATACTGACTGTAATGTCCAGGACAACCTGTTTCACTTCTCCTGACAGAAGGCCAGACTCTGACACTGGAGTTGTGTATCACCTTTTAAATGATGCTGCTATGTGAAAAGCCCTACGCAAACACTGGGACCATTTGTGGATTGAGGTACTATCTGGACTCTCGATGAAAATTAACAAGTATCTGCCTATAATCTTCACAGGAATCAACTCAGGGATGAGAAAAAGACAGACAAGGTGGCAGGACACTTGGAAGATAAAATGCAAGCTATATTACAATATACAGCTTGAATTTAAAACAACAGTTTGTTAATAGATGTAAACCAACATAAGTATGCGATTCAGTGCTATGATTGAGACCCATGTGCTGTTTGCTCCTTCTCAGTTGAGATATTTTAGTCTCTCATTTACAAGCTGGCTGCCATAGGGTCGTCACTCTGGTCCCCCAAGGGCTGAGTGCTCACACCACCGCATGCCCCCATGCTTTGTCTACAGGCAGAGGTTAGTGCTGGTCAGTGGGTGACATATTTCCACCCCTCTCTCCCCCTACCCTGAAAACTCTGAGCTGAAAACCAAAATACTGGCAGATATTTCTTTGTACCTGGAAACGCTGTTGCTGCAATCCATGGTGGAGCTTGGGCTGTTCAAGCCCACCTCTCCCACTCCTCCCAGTGAGATGGGGAGATGGTCCACCACATCCGACTCCGTGAGTGGAGGGGGCAGTGGGTTAGGTCAGTTGGGCAGCAGCACATTTTGGCAGATTAAGCGTAACCAGAGACCCTGGCTGAAAGAGGAGAGCTGATGTGTACAGCTTCCAACTACAGCTCCCATGAAAATCTGTGGCAGCATTTCAGTGTGGAAATATTTCAATTTTCAGACATTAGGGGGTAGGGTAGGGTAGGGTATGGAAAAATCTTGTTGAAAAACTGAAACTGCTCACAGAAAGCTGATACTTAAACAAATAATTCATTTAGCTCCAAGCTAATTTTCTGTCAATAAACAGTTTCAAAAAATTCCTGATCATCCCTAGTCGAGTCTGCAACCCATAATGAGCTCTTTTTATTACTCTGAGTACCTCTGAACCAGTTAATCCTGCTGTTTTCTCTTCCTCCACATAAGGTAGAGATTTGTTCATCTCGTGGGATGCTCAGTCAGTCCTTGACTCCCCACACTGACAGCCAAGTTACAGTTTCAGCGCCACGAAACAGTGTTTATGTAAGAGCTAGAGAGAAAAGACACCTATGAACAAAGAAAAATAATTATATTTGTTTGTGCTATAGAAGCCCTCAGCAGCCCCACTCATGCTTGGCCCCCAGCATGTAGCACAGGGTAAGATCATAGTTGCAGTCCAAAGCTGCTTGCAATCTAATTAAGACAAGATGTAACTCGGTGGTGCAATGAACAGTTGAGAAGGGGATTGAGAATGGGGGAAGCATCCTCTTCTTAAAAGGAGAAAGAAAGGATAGATTTTTGCAAATTGCCCAATTCCAGCATCTGGAGCTTGAAAAATCTCACTGAATATCACAAAACCAACAAATAATCAGGAGTTTGTAATAAACCTTGAGAGTGGGTAAATGTTTGACATATTACTTGTAATTTTCTCTTTTTTTTCTTTACATGGGTGTTTCATGTTTGTGCCTTTAACTGAAAGGCGAGTTAGCATTAATTATATTGGCCTGTATTTTGGAGTGCCATATATACTGTGATTGTCTACCCATGGCACTAGCTGTGGAGGTAGTCTCCAGAAGGCAAGGTTTTGTTAAGGAGTCATAATTGTTAAGAAATTCTTAAAAACTGGTGTGTTGTGTACAGTCCTAACAGATCAGCTCCCTGAACCTGTAAATGCAATACTGAAGGAACAGGTCAGAGGTATGGATCAGCCTCGTTCATCTGAATCAGTAGCTGAATCTTAAAATTATCCATAACCATTCATATTTAAGTATTAACTACTTCTCCACGGATTGTCTTTTTGTAGGTACTCAGGTAATGTGCCTATCTCAAAGTCCTGATGATTCCCTGTATCCTCACATGTTCCAGCTCCCATTGTTTTCTAACTACGTGCCTAAATTTCTGGATTCTGGAAGGAGCAACTGCTCATTTTCAAATTTAATGCACCAGAACAACTTTCCTTTAACAACTGTAGGGAGCAGGCAGTAGGAATACGAGTGTTCAGGAAGTTGTATATCAATCAGAATTATGGTTATGCCTTGTAGTGTCACACGGAAACATGGTAAAGGTGATGATATGCTGCTCTAGTTATGTTTCAGGATGTCTTGATTTAATGCAGACACACTGGCATGCTCTGCAGGAGTAGTTTCAATTACTGTTTGAAAACCACCTGTAAAAAAAATGCCTGGCAGAAGCAGAAGATAATGGTGATTCAATCTGCAGCACTCTTCTCTCTGGATCTGTCTTCAATATGAAACTAAATTATGGCACTGAGACAGCTGCAATTTTGTTTTAAAGAGTTCAACCAAAATAACCTTTTTAATTTTTTTAAAAGTTACAGAATGATAACTGTGGAAAAGGCAAAATAAATACAGTAAAACAGTCTTTGGCATGACACAGTCAGTGATTGTTGGTGGAGGAAGCTGGAAGGAGAAAACAAAAAAAAGTCACTTTTTTAGCAAGGTCTTGACTGAAAATTTCCACCTTGGAAGGAGCATACTGAAATCCCAACACTTTCACATATCATAGTCTTGAAAAATGTGTAAATATATTAATTTTTAAAAGTGTTCACAAAACTTTACAGCTGCTGCAGGCAATGCTCTGGTATTTAATCTGTTACAACCAGACATAGCTAGATTATCAATCAGTCATTTGTAAAGTACTGCAGTCACTAAATTACAGCTCAGTCAGCCTAGGCTGAGAGTGCCGGTCACCATCTCTAATGATTTCAGCATCATTCTTAGAATTGCATAGTTCTAAATATCCCTCAGAACTTTACTCCAACCGGGTATAATTCTTCGGAAAATATAATCCTTCAAAAACAGTCTGAGTTAATACTTCGATAGGATAAAAAGGGATATTCATGATGCTGATTAGGATGGACTATCAGTCTGACAAGCCATGAACATGAAATGCAAACTGCTTGTGATCATTTAACTCCTTGGAACACAGTGTCCCAAAACTAAGCTGTTAACTCAATTTCCCTGTTAAAGCAATTACAACTTGCCCATGTACAATTTTTCAAAAATTTATGCATAAATGTGACGTATTTCTTAATTTCCTGCCCTGAACTTGTGTAGCGTTGCTGCATTTTGTTAAAAAAGCTGCCACGTTCCACCTCATCGTTGGCTGTATTTCAGAAGTAATTGAAGTAGTTGAACTATACAAGGAGTACTCACACCACAAAACCTGTTTGCACGGTTATTTTAGGATGTATCTCCGTTCTAGTGGAAAAGAATTCTTGTATAAGGACTATTCACATTTTTCTACACTTAATGTCTTTGCTTTTTAGAATAATAGCATCATTCCCCTTCAGCAGGAATGTGAGATGGTAAAACGTGACCACAGGGGCTGCCCGTTACTGAGCTGTGAATCTGCCATTCTTCGTACCTATTTCAACCTCTGCTTCCTAGTCAAATCCCAGTGACTTGTCTCTCATGTGGCTCAGTAGGGCTCCCAAGCTTGCAAAGCTAGCATGAAAGAAATGCAGGTCTTCCCATATGCTGCTGGTAGAAACTGTATCCAGTAAGCGTAAGGTAGTGATCTGAAATATTTTGCAAATCTGCGGTCAAGGAGAGCTTGAAAACCTTAGGCTGCAACAGTAATATTTATTTTGATAAAATAATTTTCTTTTTTTAATACGAGGTTTGTTGGAGTGATAGGGGTTCTGAACACTAAAGAAAGGGTCAGCACTGAACAGCTTTGTCTGGGATCTGATAATCCAGAAGGAAAATTTTGGGAAGAGATTTTTTTTTTAAATAATTTTTCAGGTATAAGCTTCCCCTCTTATGCTGTCAACGGATTATTTCCCTTAGCCTGATCAAGGACTTTGTGTGCTTTTATGAAGATGGGCTTTTTCCCCAAGTCTTTACTGAAACTTACTTGTGGCTTGGAGGAGAAGAAAGAAGAGATGGACAGTCCATTTTCCATAAGGTTTCTCCTGATGAAATCACTGCCATTAGGACTCGCCCATAGGCTCACTGCAGCCTGCAGCGAAGCACTAACGAGGAAGTGTCTGGGGAATATGAGGAAATACCTTTGTTGTACCATGAATAGTTTGTCAGCTTTACAAATATGATTAATGTATACAGGAGCCTTTCTACATGTGTCATAGCAGGGAGACCAAGACTGTCATGGAAGGTGCTACTTTAATGACTCTGGCACACAGCCTACAAAAAGGCTACGAAGTCATGCTATTTCCAAGGGTGCAGGGTGTGAGTTGGTACAGGAGGAGGGGTAGCCATTATATCTGCTGGTGTAAAACAGTCTCCCACCAGCTGTTCTGATTTATAGGAGCTGCGACTATGCAAGCCAGCCTCAAAATGAAGGGAATGCAAAACAAGCTTTATGCCCCTTGTGTTCGTATCCTTGCAGTCATGCATTCTGCTCGCTGCCCTTTTGGAGCCTCTAGCTTTTCATCTAAATGTTAAAGGCTTCTCCAGGTCCCTGAACCAGCTCAGACTTTCTTTGTTTAGAGATAGTTGTCTGCTTTCTTAGCCATGGACTGGTTATCAGTCAGCTTTGCAAATTTAATTTATTGATACTCCAAAGTCAGTCAGGGTGTCTCTTTTATGCATCTAGCAATACCTTGCATAAAGTGTTATTGCAATATATTAATCCATATGCATTAATCTCAAATGCTGGGGTCTATAGGTTTGAATTACCTACTCATCAGCTGGCACCCAAAAGCAGATGTACACCTGCAATTTTTTACTGTAATACAAGAAAATATATACAGATAGCCCTGCACAGCAAGGAAAGGAAACCTGCAGATCCTTCCTCATAGAAGTATTATCTTTACTTGTGATATAATATCAGCAATATAAACAGAAATACTCAGATCTTGAAGGGCTCATAGCCTTCTAACAAAAAAAGGGCCATGCTGCACCCAGCACAGGGAAATCCGTATTACACATCTGTTCAGATGCCACTGGTTGCACATCAGGATGTCCTTCAACCTGAAGGCTGATGGTCTCCTGAGTGGGGGCCACTGGCAGAACCGGTCTGGGCTTCCCACATCGAAGGGTTCGAAGCAGGGGGAGCCAGGCTCCAAGCCTGGCAGTCACACTCCGTTTTCAGAGAAGATAAAAGCAGCGGAGGAGAGTTACAGCACAACCGCAGCATCTCAGTTGTTAAACAGTACTTGAACACAATGTGTTTCTGGTTAGCTTAAGGAAGGATAAAGAAGATTTAATATCTGGCAATGAACACAAGTTTTTTTTTCATGCGCTATAAATGATATTTGGATTCATTCAGATTCATGTAGCTTCCACTCACGTAAGACTCTGTTCCATTTCCTAATTTTCCATCTTCCTTATTTCCTAAAACATGAGTTGTTGAGCTAATGAATTAAAACACTCTGAGGTTTGGTTTTGGCTCTGTGTGCATCTGTGCTCTTTTACTACCATAATTCAATGTGACAAGTTTATTGTCCTAACAAACACTAGCACCTATTGTAGAACTATAATAAAAGAAAGATTGCTTTAAGCAGCACATTTTCTGCAGAGAAGACCAAATGCTACCTATTGACATTTTGTTTTCCTCAAATCATGCTCCCCTTTTCATTCTGTAGTGGTCACTAAACATGCAAGTCTGTAGGCAAAATGGGCTAGATTAGAGTTTAAGGATCAGCTTCTGCAATGAGCTGGATCAGATGGAATTCGTTCTTCTTATTAGCTTTCAGCTGATACTTATGAGCCTGAGCTCAGGACTCTGTTTGTGCAAGGCACATTAAACACTGTGAATGCAACCCCTGCCCCAAGGAGCTTGCAGCAAAAAAGACAAGTATGCAAAGATAAGCCAGATAAAAAGAAAAGCCTAGGATTTTGCAGAAAACAAAGCCAAGACCTACCTTTGCTAAATCAATGTGCAAAAAGCTAACACAGATGAGAGGTCTATTTCTGCATAAGAACCGACTTAAACGTTTCTATACAAATCAGTCTCATTCAGCACAAGGCTGGCCCTCCAGATGAATGTCTGTCCAAAAAAAACCAACCCCCCAGATCTACAGCTAAGTAAACAAACTACAATGACCCCAAAATAAAATGTGAAACACTCTGTTTTTCAAGGCTCACAAAACAAGATTTTAATGACGCATATGGTCTTTATTTGACCCATAATGGTTCTTTGATATATAGTGGCAAGACTTTAACTTACTGGTGGAATAACATTTTCATGTAACCCGTCCTGTTGCTAATGAAATAATCAAGCCTTCCCTCCTCTTCAGTGTTTGAAAGGCTGTATTCAATAGCAGGTCTTGGAATATTTTACCAGCAGAGGAATGACAATAGAATGGCACACAGATAGAAAGTAAACAGGAATGACTCTGACCCACTTGTTCCCTGAAAAAAAATTGTTACTTCTGCAGAGAAATGCTGATTCATTATGGGGCTGTCTCAGCACAGCTAATGAGACAGTTGCCCACCACAGAAGACTCCTTTAGGAAAGAAAGTGTCCTCTGCTAAGCTCTTTACACTATTACATGCAAGAGCCCTGGAAAGGTGGGCTTCCTTCTGGAGTTGTTGCAGCCGGATGTTTGTCCTGGGCCAGGGGTGGTGGTAAGCTCCTTGCAATAGCAACCCTTCCTGCTCCCTTCACTCCTCCCCTCCCTCAAGCACAGCAAGAGCAGTGACACAAGGTCTCCACACCTTGCTGCCCTTGCCCTTCTCTCAGTCTTGCTGTGGCAGAAGCAACCTGTCCTCAGGCAAGTCCAATTCTTCATCTCTGGGCAGCAATTTAATCCTGCCCACACTACCGAGAATTCTTGGGCTGCCTTTCATGGGTGAACTGGGGGAAAACCCAGATGGGGAGGTAACATTGGTCTCTTCTCTTTCTTATTTCCATACAGCTGAGTGTTTAAGAATCTAGCTGAGAGCATGTCCTGGTTTCAGCTGGGATAGAGTTAATTTTCTTCCTAGTAGCTGGTACAGTGCTGTGTTTTGGATTTAGTATGAGAATAATATTGATAACACTGATGTTTTAGTTGTGTTTAAGTTGTGTTTAAGTAGTGCTTATGGTAGTCAAGGATTTTTCCAGTTTCTCTTGCACTGCCAGGTGCACAAGAAGCCAGAAGGGGAGGGGGCACAGCTAGGACAGCTGATCCAAACTGGCCAAAGGGATATTCCATACCACATGATGTCGTGCTCAGTATATAAACTGGGGGGAGTTGGCTGGGGGGCAGCGATCATGGCTTGGGGCCTGGGAGGGCGTTGGTCAGTTGGCAGTGAGTGATTGCATCACTTGTTTCTTCACAGAATCACAGAATGGTAGGGGTTAGAAGGGACCTCTGGAGATCATCTAGTCCAACCCCCTGCTTGAGCAGGGGGCACAGGACCGCACCCAGGCGGGTTTTTAATGTCTCCAGGGAAGGAGACTCCACAATCTGGAGTTTCCCAAGGTTTTGCATCTGTCTCTCTTATTGTTTTCCTTTTCATTACATCATTATCATTATTATCATTNTCCCACTGGGGTGAGGTAAGTGAGCAAACGGCTGTGTGGTGCTCACTTGCTGGCCAACATTAAACCACAATAGAGTAATTAGTGTATTTCACCATATTAAGGACCCTCTCAAGTTCCTGTTACTTTCTACCTTTGTGAAGCAGCTCTGTGTCATTAAGAGGCAGAGGTATGGTCTCTTCTTACAATATTAGATCCTATTTATTACATTCACCAATGCCAGATGTGTGATATTCTGTGGCCTTCAGTATCCTAGCAGACTGCACTAAGCACTCAAGGGATCAATCTGATGTTAATTTGAGTTTTTATGATATTTTGTTTAAATGATTATACAAATACAGCAGGCATCTGTTTGGAGAATCTTTGGCACAGTTCAGAGAAACTATATTTCACTCAGCTTTCACCTCTGATTTAAATTAATTACTACTCAGGGAAAGGGCAGGAACAGACACAGGTATATACAATGTGTGTGTTACATATGCCTTTTTTTCCCTGATGGGAAAGGAGGAGTGGGTATACAATCTTAAAATCTTCCCACTTAGCCTGTTTTTTCTGCCCCAGTCTAACTAAAGAGGCTGCACAGCCACAGCTGTTTGATACAGTGAGATACCTTGTGTAATCCTCAGAGGAGGAGGAGGCAACCATCCTCTCACATCCCCAGCAAATCCATACTCATCCCATGCTCAACTCCATCAGACAGACCAGGACATTCCACTCTCAGACCTCCAGGACCCAGCAGCAGCACAGACCCTCACCTCCGGCACGCAAGTGAGGGGGACCCAGGAGTTGCAGGGGAGCAGTCAGTGGCTAATCCCATTTTCAGCAGGGATACAATTTGGCAGATCTGCATATAATGCTGAAATCCCTGATTAAATTTTGGAGGGCAAGGGAAGTCCAGTCCTGTTCTTCTCCGCATCGGTGGGAACCAGCACAGTGCACAGCTCAGAGAACAGAATTTAGCTCACGGTATGTAAACAATAAAAAAAAAAAAAAGATTAAAAAAAGATAAATTATTCACATTTTGTTTTACAACTAGTCTTGGAAAAGGAAAGTCAGGTATGAAATATGAGGTGTTCATTATATTTGTCAATTACTAAGAGACAGAATAACATACTTGTTGTTAATAAAATGTTTTATCTGCAGGACACGTTGCGTCTAAGTAGATCTATGTATAACCCCTTTATTTCCAGACATAGAGAGGACAGAGGAATTGTGTTGCACTTTTTTTGTATGCAGCAATTTCCCAGGTGGAAGTTTACTATTGAGACTTACAGCTAACATATTGAAATGTATTAAGAGGGTTTAAGGCTTCCATTTATCTTCATTAAAAGCTGTTTGAGTTTGAAAGCTGACTTGAGGATAATTTTTCATATTGGGAGTGAGAAGACAGAGGTTTCACCCCAGCTCTTCAGCTGACTTAGGCAGTGATTTCAGACAAATCCCATCAGTTTGGGATATGAAAAGTGAGGATAATAACACATATCTCTCTCCAAAGTAGTCTGGCATGTCTTCAGAAAAACGTCTGTGAAGGAATAAGATAACATTGTAAATGAATTGAGTTAAATTCTCTTGTCTAATGATTCAGAATCTGAGCAGATGGACCTACATATACCTAATCGGTGCTGCAAGTTTTATAAGCTGGGAGACAGTATGCAGCTCTCACAAAACCATGGAGCATTTTGTAAAAAAAAATATGCTGCAGCTTATAATAAAGTAAATACTTTCCAAAAGCATTTGTAAGTAAATACAATAATGCAGATTTTCATGTCAGCCACTGCTTGAGAAATCACATCTTTCATGCATTTTAGACAAAAAATTATATATCCTCACAGTCTTGTGCAGATAAGCAGAACAGTCCAGTGTTATCCTGCTGGATGAAAGTGAAGAGGAGAAGAGTTGTCCTCTGTGACTTCACCTTTCCCCCTTCACACTCTGCTCAAAGTAGTGCTGTGTCCCTGATGCTACATGGAGCACCCAAGGCTGGGTGGGAAAGGAGCCAGGAAAAAAACACAGTCCTGACCCCTTCACATCACCACCAATCCATAGTGCTCCAGCAGGATTAATGCTGCTGAAAGCAGCAGCAGAGAGCACGAATGACTGTGGCAGGCTCCATCGGGTCAGAGTGCAGCGCAGAGCACTGCAAAATCAGCCCTGTGTCCTGCAGTCATGCTGAGCAGGTGGTGTGGACTAGGGGGACGGTGCGGGGGGAAAGTGTAGCTGAGTGGGAAGCTGCCTGTGTGCCCAATGCCCAGCACTGCAGTTCTCTGTTTGGTCCTCACCAAATGGAAGAAGTGTGCAGTCCTTTTTGACCTACAAATAGTCTGTGGATAGATGCGGCTGGAACAGGCACCCAGCAGAGATCATAAATAAACACTGTGTCCCAAACCTCTGGATTTTTGATCTTTTCTGAAAGATGGCAACAGGATATTGCATTTTTGTTCTTCAGCTGCTCTCTTGAGAGCACCACAGTGCCTGACATAAGCACAGCACAATCCTGCCACCATTCGTGTGTTGTAGATGACAACCCCGGTACAGACTTCACTGTTCCAACACCCCTGTTGGTGCTCAGCAAACATACGTGTTACATCTTATGGGAACCTCAAGTGAAATAAGACTGGAGTAAAGGTGTCTTGAAATGGCCTGAAGTTAAAGGGATCTCAATTCTTTGTCTCCAGTTGGAAGGGAGCTCTTGGACAGTACACCTCATAGTGTCTTGGAAAACTGTCTCCATTTTCTCTCCTTAAAATGGGTATAATGATACAGACTTCCCTTGCCAAATGCTGTGAGATCTACATATGAACTGCTACATGGAAATTAGATGTTTTTGTTGTTGTTACTATTACTGCTGCTGTTTGTGCATTTGCACTGAAAGTAAAGTTACTGTGCAAGGCCACCAACCAAAAAATCTTAATACAAAAACATTAATGTGTGATTAATCCCCAAGAAGGAAATTCACAGGCTCCAATTTAAGCAAAATATGTTGCAGAATTAGATCAGAGTCTGCAGACAACACTTGCAAAATTCAGCCCCCAAATTTTTATTGATTCACTCTTTAAACAAAACTCAACTTTGATTTCAACTGCTTTTCAGTGATACTGTGAAAGAAGCCAAAACACCTTCTCAGGGATTATGCCAAGCAGTAGTTCTGAACAGGTTTGGGGCAATATTAAATGAACTGTAACTAATCATTTTCATCTTATTGCCTACAGAGTCATTGCATTGGAATGATGTTTGGCTAATATTCCAAAGGACACATTTACTATGGATTGTTCTACATAGCTGTCAGGAGCAACAGTGAGCCAAAACATACTCTGTCAAGGGAAGTGTTTGGTTGATGAAATTATAAATAAGTCATCAACCAAAAGTCTGTTAAAATGAATCGTCATTAAATGTTTCTCTAAATACAGTGTTTAATCTCAAACTCCAAAATAGGAACTGCAAGATCGTCTTTCCCTACCTCATTCACAGATCTCCTCTTTGAACACATCATGAGAATATTAAGTTAGTTAATTTAAGCTATATGTGCATGCGAGCACATGCAGAGAAGCAAAGACTGTGATATGTTTTACATAAAGCAGACCATTGTGCACTGATTATAATGTGTAAAGAGGAAATATGCTTATACCACAATCTATTCTAAACTCAAATAGGCAGCAGTACTCTGTGTTTATAAATATAAATGCAAAACCTATGTTAAAATAAAGTTAAGGGTCTGGATTCTAACCACAAAAGCCAGGAAATTCATAGCAAACCTTGAAAGTTTGGGCCTGATTCTGATTTCATGCTCTTGCCATGTAACTCCAGTGTCTTCAGAATGGTTTGTACTGGAGAAAACACAATCTTTTGTCTGAGGCTCTCTAGGTATGGCAGGGCTTATGCAAAGTATTATCATATTTAGGTCTGAAGGCTAGATACAAGAAAAGGATGTAGACAGCTGTGACAGCATCCCTCAGGGCTTCTTTTAATCTAATGAACTGTGTATATGCATATGTGGGTACGTGCAGGAGGGGAAGGATGGAAATGTGCGGTCTTGGCAAGTACGTCTTCAAAACTCTCTTTTGTCCTCCAGGACACATGTAGACTTTATGGAAAGCTCGGAGCAAGCTGAATATTATCAGTCTTTAGAAGGTGCTTATACAATTAATATTTGTCATGATGCATAATGTACAACATTATACTACTATGTTTTAAGGAGACTATAACAAAGGAGCACAGCCAGGGATGTCCCCATTGAGATATACAACTGAAATATTAATCAAGAGACTTCAGTGAGGAAGGGGGAGGAAAAGACCTAACCCTGTGCAGTACTGTGTGGAGTTCTAGTGCTAGTCATGACAGGAAAAGAAATTCTGATAAAGGCAAGAACAAAGCTGGATCATTCCACCTAGACCAGGAAGAGACATGGCAATGGAGAACAGTTGGTTTGGTAGCCACCTCTAACAACAGGAGCACATGTTGGCTCTGTTCTATTGGCAGAAGTGAACTAGCCATCCACATGGTCTTGCTGAGACATTGGACCAGCAAAGAACTACCTACCGTTCTAGTGTATTTAATGTTTTACCTTTCTACAGCTTTGTTCCTCAAAATTCCAGATATACACACCCTTTAGTAAAACTGGTTTTGAATATCTAATTTTCCCTAGCAATAAGGCTGGTGCTCTGGTGAATATAGCAAAACCTTCCTTGAGGGATAATCTTCCATGTGTGTCTTCTAGAAAATGCATTGTGGAGTTCCTGGGTATTTGTAGAGCATTCCAGTATTTATCTGGAAGGGAGAGATAGGTGGTTAGAACAAGTCACCAATTACAGTGGGATATCTGTCTCAGTAAATGGTCCCCCAAGATTAGGGGTCAAATTTGGAGGTCACAATGAGCTTCCTGAAAGAGCCCTGAAAAGGTAGTTTAGGTACATTTTGGCACTAAAGAGAAAGTGAGCTAACCAAAAAAGCACATCCAACTGTTTTGCTCTTAAGAAGCTATAGATGCCTAAGTATGCAGCAGCTGAGTAGCACAGATTCCATAAGCTCTGCTCTTGTGGTGACTAGGGACCTCCACCTTGACTAGCCTGAATCTGCCTCAAAGAAAGAGTTGACACCCACCTTTCTTATGACAGGTGATGGTTGGTGAACCTCCTGAGATGGACTGCACACCCTCCTCAGCCTGGGGCAGTCCACACTCATGGCCTACCAGGCATCCAACGCTTTCCTACAGACTGCACCAGAGGTGCTCAGCCATTCCTTGCATTGGAACTTTCTTCTGGGCTGGAAGGCAAACAGCACAGCCCGAGAGGAAGGAGACAGTGTCCACATCTGTGTCTCAATAACAACAGCACTCTGCTGGCAAGACTGACTCCCAGGTCAGGCAGAGGAAGGGCCTGGTGTCACAGTCCCCAAAACCTCCACTGACAAATCCAGAGAACAGAACTGACAGCCTTCAAAAACAGGCTATGCATCTCAGTTCAACCAAAAGAAAAGGCAGTCCATTGCACAGACTGTGTGAAAGAGAGGAAAAGACACATGGAGAAATAATAGTGGATGCTGGTAGAGTCCCAAAACACATCAAGAAGAGTGGAATATACCTAGAGGAAATGTTTCAATAATGGGTATGTTTGCTTAGATGCATATCATTTTCAAAGGAATTACGAAAGCGGATCATGTTAATGTTTCTGTTCCCAGCTAATGAAAATGATGCTTCTGATGTTTCTCTTACTTTTCTGTACTACCCATCAAATAACATTTACTGAGACACAACTTCAGCTGCAAATACACTGATCGTCTTTCCATGAATAACATTGACACACTTTATGTAATCAAGGATCATTGCTTTACTAGCCAGTCCTAACGTTCATTACTGTAGAAAACCTGAAAAAATGGGCATGTGTCATTTGCTATTAATTCTCAGTTTATTTAAACCAGTACTTTCTTTCAGATGAGCTTATTCATGAACTCAGTGTCCTTACTAAGTGAAACAGTCAAATGCTAAAAAAAAAATCTAAAACCTACCATAAGTGTGAATGGAAATGAAAGGATTTGGACTGTAGTCCCAGTTGACATACTCTAGTGAAAGTCAGGTATCAACTCAACTAAAGAGGCCTTCCATGGGCAAAAAACTGGTGGGAGAAAACTCAGGATCAGTCCATTGTTCCTACCCCAAGGACAGCAAAGAAAATGCCAGGAAACTTGTTCTTTATTAAAAAGCCATAACAAGACACACTGTACAAATAAATGTGCCAGATGAGAGCATTACTATATAAGGCTGGGTATAAAAGCCAAATGCAGAGATAGAAACCCTGCCTCCAGCCAAATACACCAACACAGATCAACACAAAAGCAAAGGGAAGGTCTCAAGTAAATCATGCTGTCCTGCATCAGCCCATTTGACACAGCAATACAAGTTGAACCTTACCAAGACAGAAATAATCTCAAAGGAATAATATTCTTGTCTTCCTGTGAGGAGAGCATGTTTGCATATACTGTGAATGTTGTTAATGTGTCCTGGGAGATCTATACATAATTTCTATTGCATCTAGATGGAGTTGTCTTCTTAAGCATGTACTGAAGTGTTGAACTTTTTTAATACACCACAAAAACTCAGAATCAAAACCAAATAATTCTTGACCTAGGCTAGCAAAGGTTTTGATGTTCATTACAGATTTATATTTCTCATATCAGTTTTGTCTGTCAAAGATTAGATATAGATGGTTAGGCTGACAGATCAGTAGATATGCTCAAGCCAGAGATCAGCAAGTCTGATAGTCTGCCTGGAGACCCTGTAAACTTCATCGCAATGCTCATCACCCTGTGCTGAATGAAGGCCTCAAGACCACAGTCCACAAGTTAGGGAGATGGCTGTCTGACATCGTGTTGGTTATGGTTTTCAAGCTTTATTCCATTTGCCATGGTGCTGACATAAATCTGGAATAACTCCATTAGGGATTGCTGTGTTACTGGGTGAGCCTAGATTTGCATCTCTGGAAAGTGATCTAGGCTCCTGCCACATGGGGCCTTACTTGGTAGAACAGAGTGTGAGACAGCATGTTCAGACTCCTCATTTATTTACTGTCTGCTCCTGATAAAGTAGTTACTAGCGAACTACACATAGAGAAAATAAGATTATTTAAAACTAGTAATAAAATTAATTGCATAAGAACTAGTTACACCTAAAAATCAGACTCAAAGCTTTTGAGAAGAAAAATATTTATTAACAGCCTGGAATTTTGACAGGTTTTTATTAGTATAACAGCCACATAAGAAAACACATAGATGCTTATCAACTCTATATTTTTTCTTTTGCTTCATAATCACTTTTTTAAGCTTTTTCCACAAATTATTTGTAGATAATTAAATTTTTTGTCAACACTTTGATGGTAAAACTGCTTTGCAATTTCTGTGCCATACCCTAGATTGTTTTTCTGTGAAGAAATATCCTGTATTTTATTCATTGATAATTCACCTGGTGATCTATCACCAAGTGATAATATAGGTCATAATATATTTTTTGGACTTGCAAGTGTCAGGCATTTCAGAGTGCATGAGTGCCTTCAAGACGGCTCCTCCACCAAAAGAAGTAGAGGTGCCACAGTGTTAAATTTCTAGTTTAAGCTGGAGGTAACCTTGTGCTGTTCAA
>WEKW01018580.1:0-13697 GCA_013389905.1 Sula dactylatra | reverse complement strand
CTAAGATCTGAGAGTTCTGCTTGTTCTCTGTGCTTTGTACCTTTGTTCTCTAAACTTTGTACCTTGCCTAGGCTGCTTGCAGATTTGGCTGGATAGACACTGTTCCATGGGCAGCTGGTGTGTGGCTTCTGAAATCTTTGCCCAGAAACACCAAAATTCTATTACATCAAGTAGCACAAGGTCTAGGGATTCAATATGTCACCCTTATTTATTGAACTGATACAAGTTTCAAGTAGGTCTCAAGATACTGAGATGCTTAAAGTAATTGTAGATACAAGACAGGCTCCCAGGTTTGTGCTTAGAATTATGCTTTTGTACAGAAAGTGCTCACACCAAGCTATACATTATTCATCATTCGGAAATTTTTTTTTACAAATTTGTGTGGGTTTTTTTTTTCTTTCAAAGAAAGTCTGAAAGGCTCATTTTTATATCTGAAAATGCATCCAAAACTTGTGGAGGAAGTCCCTGTCTTCAGGCAACATGGTGCTGTCTTCATTCGCATTTTCCACAGTGTTTTCACTCTTTTCTGCCTTTGATGTGGTCTCTGGCACCTTGAAAGCAAGTAAGCCTATCTCAGCTCTTGTGTGCCAGCAGTTCAATACCCCCAGACACCATGCCAGTACCTACAGCTGAAAGCTGGGGTTGGAGAGTAGGCGGAGTGGTGTGAGGGACATCCTGAATTACATCCCTGCACAGCCTAACTTCCAATTCTGAAACCAACAGCACAGGAGTTAGCCAGAAAGCTTTACCACCAGAGTCAAATAACATCCAAAAAATTGGGATTTATGCACATGTCGGAGACTGATTGCAGCTTGTCAGACACTGCAGGCTAAGTGATTTTAGAGCAATTTCTCCAATTACCAGTCTTTTTGTTTGTGTGGACCACCATGAGCAGACACCCAGAAATCTCACCACTCCATTAAGGACTTGGCATAATATACACACTTGCATAATATACATATGCGCGCATGCACACACACAGAAAAGAAAAAATACTGTAATGCCTGCAATTTCCTACTTCATTGACTGGATCACTTTTTTGAGACTGGTTAAACAGATGCTGTGCTGGGTGGTTAGTGATTATCATTTTTCTGCAGTGTTAGGGTACTTGACATTTTCATTCCTCAGTGACTTCAGTTAAAAACAAATAGGTCTACCTGCAGTCCACATCTGATCGCCAGATGGTCTCTGTGCCTATGAAGCTCCCATCTCCAAGTGAATTCAAATGACCTCACACATACATCTTCAAACATTGCTATCTGACCACAAAAATGTATGGAAAACGCAACATCTGTACATGTCTGCATCTTAAATCCCTGTTGTTTTACAAAATATATTGCTTGTCACCCTAAAGTCTAAAGTCTCTTAATGATCTGCAGGGGGAGATGCAAATGGTAGCCTATGAGTTTAGAGGTTGGTTGTTGCATAAACCATTTCATTTCAACCAAAGGTCAAAAGATACAAAACTACTCATTTGAATCCACTGAAGGCGACAAATAGATCCCATTAAGTACTCCAAATGGTCCCCAAAACACAGCTGTGTGAGACTGCATGTCTCCATGTTTGTGTGTTTTATTCATGCTGCTGAAGTGTCCGACCAGTTAAAGTAAACATGAGATCTTACGAAACCATCACTAAAACTGGGGAGTTGTTTTTGCCTATGTAACAAAGCATTATTAAGGGTCACACAGCCTGTAAGATCTAGCGTTGTTTCAGGGGAATACCTTGTCATATCTACAACATTGTACATGTAAACCCAACAAGGTGGTAAACACAGGACCACTTGAATTGCTGGATGAAAAAACAGATGGGATATCACAAACATTTTCCAAGCTGCAACAGACTTCTAGGCCAATTAAACATGGTTAGCTTTGAATGGGAAAGGAAATAGTTTTCTTTGCTGTTAAATGTCAAAAAAAAAAAAAAATTTTCCTTGAGGCATAAAAGCCCAGTTCATTTTTGGAAACTTGCTAAAATTAATCAACCCTGTGTGAACTTTTAACCAAAACAAAACAACAAAAAAGTTGAAATATATAGGGGAATATCGCTGGAAACACAGAAGTGGAAAAAAAGAGATTTTGTACAGTACTTAAATGAGTAGGAGCTTTTTCTCAAGATGACTTAACCAATCAACATGGAAAAATATTTGCTTGTTAATCTTAGTAGAATATGAAGCTGACAAAAAAAAAAAAAACCTGGTTGTTTTATTATTACTACACTCTTTTAAGTTTAAATGCAATAATGAGAAGCCAGGCTGAGATATTTTTTCACAGCAAACCTAGTGTGCAACATTTAAATTTCAAACTGTTTTCCTTTTTTTTGCTTACGAAGCAAACTTAAATTTCAACACCTAAGAACTGTGATTTGCCTTCTGTGAAATTCATTAAGATGACTGCTTACCAAGGAGGAAATGCCAGTCTAAGTTATTTGTCCCTTCTGCTTTAGTGTGACTTCATTTTAGAAGGGAACAAATCACATTTAAAAGCTCTCAGAATAGCAAGCCACCCCAAAAGTTCAGGCATGCCAAGTTCCCTGCACTGATGCATGTTTAGCCCCTTCAAAAGCCTTCATCACACAGCAAAGTCAATAGTGGCCATCAGGAAGTAAAGAAAACATTGGAGAAATTCAGTTAATCTATCCTAGTAGACGAGGTCATGACAGGACCACGTGCATAAATAGCAGAGGTATTATTTTCAGATGTAGATGTCCCAAGCAGGAATGGACCAGCTGGGGAAAGGCTTCCTTGCAAGTCCCTTGAATAAATGGCAGCTTTTGGCTAGGGAGAGTGTGGGCTGGGATGACATCCTTTTCTATCAGGACCAGCTCAAGGGAAAGTGGGAGCAAACCATCACACCAAGGACACAAAGAAAATCTCTTCCACTACACTTGAGGGGAAGTAGTGCAGAGAAATGGGAGAAAGGAAGGGGAGAAGCTGCTTTTTTACTTGCATTTGTTTTCATTCTTATTGTCTTCTTTTGTCTCAAGAAGATGTGTATGAATACTCAATTTGCAGTTTGCAGTGTGGCTTTTTAATGCTGAACTCAGACGGGCTCCTTCAGCCTGCGCACATGAGATCTGCCCAATTGCCACGCACTTTAATTCCTTGACAGTGTAAAGATTAACCACCTACTCTCTAAACCAAGCAAATGAAGTCAGACCAATGTCCTGAAGGGTTTTTCAGTGATTCTGTGGCATCTGACATTTTAAAGTGTTTGGGCATATATTCTCTTCATGCTCTGGACTTGCAGCAGCAACCCACAACCAAAGCATTTCAGTTCCCTTGAAGCAGCTATTGCAAACACTTTCTGCACCACTTGTCAGATGTGAAGAGAGGATGATATAATTAAGCCTGCTTTAAAAAAAAAATCAAACTGACATAATATTGCTAGTAACTTGACAGCTTCATGTAAAGCCTTCCACAGAAAACCCAAGCTGATCACACTGCTGAAGACAAGAAGAGGTTAGGGAGAAGGTTTAGGCTCTAGGACTCGTAGACTCAGCTTTTCAGAGGTTCGGCCATATTTAGCTTGCCCTTTGACATGACCCAGCCTTAAACAATAGCTTTGTGGGTATGCTAAATGGCCACATCTTGCCAGTTGCTGCCAAATTAATGAGCCCATGTCATTTTTAGTTTACAGTTCAGTCATAAAGCAGCCAAGTGGAAAATGAGGCAGGGACCGTTAAGGAGTGTCACGCAAATTTTCAAAGAGTATAGTCCCTAATTCCTCACTGCCCCTTTCAGAAATCTCTAATCATTGTTCTCTTTCCTCCCCTTGCTTTCTTCAGTTCCTCTAAAGATCCCCCTCACTGTGCAAAAGAGGCTAGCCAGAGAAACTAGGTGCCCGTGGCTCAATGCAAGAGAGTCAAGGAGGAGTAAAATGCAACCTGCACTCATGATTTGCACAAAAACTAAAGCAATCTGAGTGGTCACCTGAGCTCCCCAGCTCACGGTGGGGCGATGTGGGCAGAGCACAAGTGTTTCATAGCGGGAGGGGACAGAAGCAAAGAGAAGCTTTCATGTAAAAAGGGATTTTGTTAAAGGGAATCCTATCCAGAAAAATGCTCAGAGACAAGCACAGCGTAATTTTCCACTCCCTTACACCATTTACAGGCAGGAGAAACTTTCTCAATGAAACCTAGCTTCCCACCCCCACTCTCAAAACTGTTTTCTTAGTCTGCGGTTTGATCAAAAACCCAAAACCCAGTTCAGAGTTGAAAAGCTTTCTGCTTCAACCCTCCAATGATACATGTCCTGTGCAAGTGGTTTTACATGGTTTCAAACTGAAACCACACAAATCTTGCCAGCTTTCCAGTTTGACTTTGAAATTTCAAGCAGCTTTCCTCTTCCCCATCTCGCTCTCAGCTCCCACCTGTGGTTTACCTCCTCCTGACTGCTGTACTGGCATATTTCCTCATTCTTAATCCTTATTCTTCCATATCTTCTGTCTCTATTTCTCAATAGCTATAGACCTCACCATTCTACTTCACAGCCTGGGCTTTTACCTTGGAAATGTCTCGGCTTCTCTAAGTTCAGCTGTTGAATCTTCTTGTGTGTGGCCTTGCCTGGATGCACAGGACAATCTCCTTCGCAAGTGTCAGGGATCGACATTCGCATTATCCTCAGGCAGCCTCCCTGGTTCCCTATTCAGCTCAAATTTGTCCTTGTTGTTTTTAAAGCCCGCCTCAGACATGCCTCAGGCTCTCTCATGCAATTTGTCTCTCTCTGTTCCTCTTCTTGCTCTTCCTGATTGTCTAGTACTCTGTTTCCTGTGTCCCTCCAGGACCTAAGTGTATTCCTTGAAAATCTTTCTAGGACTATTCATTTGAACAAATATGTTTTTACTTCATGCTGCGTTCAAACCCTTTTGGCTCAAGAGTAAAGAATGAATTTGCTAGCAGGAATATTTGCGGAAGCAGCAAATTTGAAGAATATAGGTCAGAATATTCTCAGAATATGAATGCTGGAGCCCTAAATACAACTATTTGCAAAGAAACTCAATTCTAGGAGGTATGTTCTTCCAACTGGGAAGCAGAGCGGTTGTCACATGACCTCTGTGCCCATCCAAAATTTGAAACACATTTCACATTTTAAACACAGAATTTTCTCACGGAACCCCTTGCAAACCATTTACAGGCCCTGGGTTAGATTGTGGTGCTCCACCACATGCCCTAAATAGAGAGCAGTTCAAGGCCACACAGGAAGAACCAAAGAGATTGAGCCTGTCTAGAAATATTCTTCCCCAGGGCTGCTCCCTGTGTGTGGAGGTGAAGAGTTGGCATCAGCTGGTAGGAACAAAAAGATTTAGGTGTATAGAAAAAGTTCCTCAAACTACCCCTGGCTGTCTTGGGGTACACCTCAGGTCATCCTTCTCTTGATCTGAGCAAGCTTCCCCCAAAAGCAGGTATGGTCCTGTCCTGCTCCAGCCAGGAGCCTGTCACAGCACCACACCCCTCCAAATCTGAGGAAACCTCCTCCAGTTCCCAGCCTAGCCTTGTTCCTACCTGATTCAGACCCTTGTGTCTTTCTGGTAATACCATTAAGCTGCCATTAAGCTATTTTTTCCTTCTTATATGCCAGCCCTTGTGGTTGCTTAAGCAGAAAGCAGTTCATCTCCCAGCCTTTGTTTTGCTGGGCTAAGCAAGCCGAGTGAATCTAATTTTCTCTAATGCACTCCCAGTCAGCCCTTCTTGGCCTCTGTTCCCATTTGAATTCTTCTTCATGAAACACAGGTGCCCAGAAATGTACCTTTTATTTCAGTGGCCTCACTGGTACCTGGGAGATTAGCATCAGTCCCTTTCTATCTGGTGGAAATGCCTCTTTTAACTTATACTATAACCACATGACTTATTTATCGCTATATCATGCCCATGTCTGTTTTCTGTTCCTGTTATTTTCAACTGAGAAGCCTAAATTTTATGACAAAATTCCTGTTACTTAGCAGTAAATGCATGATCTTGCAATTTGCACTAATAATGTTATCCTTCTATTACTTCAAACCCAAAGTAATTCTGGTTTTCTTGTCATATATTCTAGCTCATCACCATTCCCTCTTCTTCTGTGTTGATAATAAATGTCATTAACACATTCCCATGCTTTCTACCAAGTCATTATTGCTGTCATTAATTAAATACTTAAACAAGTTTAGCTCAAGATTAATTCTTGAAGAACTCTCTCAGTAACCTTCAGCCAGTCAGATGCTTCCCTTTCTGTATAACTCCTTTGTCTGCCTTGTGATTTCCCACTAGTTCCCATATCTTCTCCACATAAACTGATAATTTCTTATGTGATAAGCTTTACTGAAGTTGACAATAAATAGATCACTCTTATTTCCCTTGTTTAGTAATGTAGTTATCAAGGAAAGTAATTATTTTAGTCTGGCATATTTTGCCTTTTTCTAACTCAAATCCTATTTTTTGCTAACTTCCATATGTGTAACTATTTTTGTCTTAGAAATTTGTTGCAAAATGGCATACTGCTGAGGTCAGACTAAAAGGACTAGTTTTCCAGATTACCACTTTCCTTTTTCCTAAAAAAAATATGTACTACATTTGCTGTCCTCTAGGCAGATACTACCATATTTGATTTAACACACTTATCCAGGATCCCATTGTCTGTCAGTTCCTTGGGACTCAGGAAAAAGCTATCCCTTCCCAAAGCACCTTGTGTTCTCTGAATCATGTTTCTCATCAGAGATGACAAATTTCCATGCTTGTGCTCTCATTCTTAATTGGCTGGCCTGTCCCCACAAAAACAACCTTACAAAAAAGGGGGAAAAACTATTAGCTTTTCAGACCACATTCGGAATACGTGAAATCTCATCATCCCTTTCTTTTCAACAATACATGGTCTTCTTATTTTTTTGTTCTTCCTCACCTTCTTTCCTCCCCTTCCATCTCCTTTTGCATGGGCCCAGCTTTGACCTCAGCAGTTTTCATTCCACCCCTGCACTTCTGTTGCTGGTACCTGCCTCCTCACTCCCTCCCCTGGTCTTGCACAGGAACTCAGCCCAATGTACTAACCCCAACACCTGTGCCCAGGTCCTGTCTCCTCATCCTGCTGTTTTTTCCAACCCTTTCAAACACTCTGGTGAAGAGAGCATAACTCCCACAAGCAGGTGCTCTAGGAGAAAGGAGGAGGTATCTGCTGATTTAACCCCATTGTACAGCTGTGGGGATGATCACAATCTTCCTTCAAGGGCTGCTTTCAAAAGACGTCATGAAAGTCCTTGGGACCAATGGACAAACTTGAGAAAAAATGGGGCAGATGCATGAGCCATACCCCAAGAGAAGAAGGGAGACCAATAACGGGCATGAATAAAACAATAGTTACAAGTTACTCACTCTAGTCTGTACAAGGTCTTTCTCTTCCTCTCCCTTTCTCTTCCCCTTTCTCTCTCTCTCCTTCTGTCTCATCTTTTTTCTTCCAACTCCTCACATCTCTATCACTGTTACTATTCATTGGATTTCTCTACAGCTGTTAGAAACCAGCTCAGAACGGTATCCCAGATGCTGCACTGTGAAGTCATGGAGGTGTAAGGTACTACTCCTCCACTTGATGCAGGATATCAGACCAAAGCTGGTACCGGCAAATGCTGGCACTGGTTTCAGCCACTCCTCTTCAGTCTGGTGCAGGGAACAGTGGTGTCACTTGAGTCCTTCACAGTAGTAGTTTCTCCAAAATTATAATCATCCATGGAAAGGAATGGGGGCTAGTGACAGCAGAGATGGGCCACTCAGAAAAGAGACAAAATTGGCCTCAGAGCAGTGCCCAGGACTGACCATGGAGATACAGAGACACTGCAATAGTATCTACACCAAATAACTTTGATATTATTTGGCATCAGATAAATTTAGACCACTGGTGTGGTACCAGCTTTCTGTGTGCTGCTGCTGCTGTGAGTCCTACAGGGAAACCCTGGTGTAACCAGGCTTTGTAGGGGACTTGCCAAGGAATGGGCACATGCTCTGTTTTGTTGGCTTTTCCAGAGGGGCAACAACTTCCATCAACAGAGCAAAGCGAGCAGCTGGGAGCTGTAACTCCTTAAACAGTTAGAGCAAGAGTTGCCAGAGGAGAAAAAAAAAATACAAACCCAAAAAACACACCGAGGTCTATGTTGTAAAATGCCTGGTGGAAGGCTGACTTTTTCTTCATTTGAAGCCAAAGACCTTGCTCCCACTGCTGATGTCATTCACAAGACAGGCCTGGTGCCCAGACCAAAGACTTCTTTCTGTGCAGCTGAATCTTAGACTAGTCACATATCCAGTAGGATGCAAATCTTGACTTAGAAATTTACAGGTGGAGCTTTTAAAAGGCAAATATATTTCTAATGACAAAACTTCATACTCAGAGCTGTTGAAGAACTGTCTATTATACTGTATTTTCTCACTTAGTGGGTCTTTTATCCCTCACCTGCACAAGGTGACCGTGACCACTCTGCACAGCATCTCTGAACTACCCCAATCAGTTCTTTAGGACCAAGACCAGCACGGTCGAGTGGCTTTGCATCTACAGGCATTCAGCCATAACCTGAGCAGCTACATTAGCTTTAATCCCATAAAAAAATAGGCAAGAATACAAATGTGCCAGATTATCAGCTGAGGCAAACTAGCTCTGCATCACTGGGTTCAGTGATGCTGTGTTGATTGAATCCATAGAAGCATTTGGCCTCAATAAATCCTAGAGAAACAGTCTTTCAGAAAAATAATCGATGCAAAACAATGTTGTCATTGGAAGCCTGGAACTGCTGCAAGTTAGAATTACTCAAGTTCTTTGGTGTGATATTTAAGCAGCAGTGTTTGAATGCCAGGGAACTAGAGGCCAAAGAAACTATTCCAAGTTGGATTTGGTAAGCACGGGGTTTTGCTTTAATGCACGTTAGTCAGACAAGTTCAGTCAAAAGTCATATTTGGATTATTAGCTCTTGTGCAGGGGTTTTCTCATTTGTGTTGGCATTTCAGATACTTTAGAAACCATACTGAGCAAAACACTGAACAGCTGAAGATGGTTGTGCTGGAGGCAGGTTTTTTTCCATGCCTTCCTCACTGTGTATCCGCTTGCTATTGGAATCCCACAAGAAACAAATTCCATCCTTACAATCATAGTTTTGGGAAAGCAGTTCAGAATAAGGAAGGGAAAAATATTATGATGAAGCCTTCTTCTTCCAGCTTTCTTAGTATTACAGACAATGGACCCCGTGGTGTTTCATACAGTAAATAAGAGAAAGGACCCAGCAATAATGAATGGCATAGTCATGCTAGAAGAACGTTTCTAACTCTAGGACTCCAAATTGTGAAATGGTCAAACAACCTTAACTCTGCCCCTTGAATATATTGTGAGAAAGCCCCTATTTACCTCATTACTTATCAACCCTGTCACAGAAACACATTCATTAAGTGAATTAGAAACATGATTGAAGCCAGAAAGAGCAGTGTGTGAAGCCCAACAGGTGGCCTTTATAAAACTAGGAGCCTGGGCTCATGTAAATGTAGGCAACTTGCAGGGGCCAGACAGCTCAGAGACCAGCAGAGGCTTCTCAACAACGTGCTGAGTCTTCCAGTGACAAAGTGACGCAGAGCACTGGAGAAAGGAAAGTTCTATAGTAACTACAAAACTTGAGGCTAATTGGATTGCATGTAAAGACCATAGAGACAGGACCCTTTGAACACAGAGCAAGCTGTGATCAAGGTAGCCTGGCAGGTGAGCTACCTAAGCTGAGTGCCTCACAGGTCAGCCTGGTTCATGTTAGGTCCTCCACAGAAAACCCAGTGGGCAGGAGCTCCACATGGGCTTATTACCTTGTTCTCCTAACCTTCCCTTAGCACCTGTTGTAAGATATGAAACTGTAAGGACCTTGGTCTGACTAGGTAAACCTTGTATTTTATGTTCTCATTACTTTATCCCAAGTGCACCATCAGATTGGGTTGGGGCCTAACTCAATTCAAGTGTAGCAGATATGACGGGGAAGACAAGCTACGGCAGATCCCTCCTCCTAGGCAGTGAAAGCAAAACAGCTAAATGTGTCTTCCCGCCTCTAACACTATGGCCCTTCTGCGCTTTTCATTTTATTTTCATACCTCATATCCCAAGTAACTTCTGAAACCAAGCTCACATTCACATCTGTCTAAGTCATCTTTTAATTAAGTTTTTTCTAGATTGGCCAAGGCTGTGCTGCTATTCATAAGCAATGCTGTCAGCACTCCTATGGAAGAAAAGAGGGAACAAGCACCTCTCAGCTCGGGCTCCCTCTCCCTCCCTCTCCTGCACAGGCAGTCTCAGCTTTCAGCTGTGCTGACCTCCTGAATGGCCTGTGGGTGTCTTTGGGAAGAAAGCCCAAGCAACCATTTTGAACATGGCTTAGGCACAGCAGCCTCTATGAATCTCTCCTGTACCATTCTCTGCTTCTGTATTTAGTTACAAGCATTATTTAGCACTAAAGCTAAAGGACTTGGAAGTTACCTCCATTGTATTAATTTTATTTCAAATCATGTGGCTCTAGGAGTAGATTTATGCCTCCTATACATCAGTTTCTCTCAAGGCATATCTGAAGCCAAAGCTACACTTCAAAGCCAAGTTAAAGGTGCATGTGAATGCATAAACACATGTGTTTTCCCTTTTTTCCCTAACCTCCCCAGTTAACTATGGTGACAAGGCCAGCACCCCAGTGGCAGGTCAACATGCTGTCACGCAGTGGCTCAGAGCAGATCCTCTCACCAGATGGGGAGAAGGGCTGCACTGTCTAGTTACAACACCTGCAGCAAATCCTCCTCCCATCCCAAGCGGGGAACTCCAGCTTCCTTCACTCCCCTTGATCTGAGGCTTAGACCTCTGCCCCATCCGGCTTTTTTTTAACCCACTCACTAGCCAACTGAAGATGGATGTCAGAAAATTCTGAGCAAGCTGCTCAGAATGATGATGGATATCAGAAAATTCTGAGCAAGCTGCCTTATGTCATGATTTCACAAACTGCTGGCCAGTCTAACACAGAAATGGAGGCTGGAAGTGAAACTGTTGGAGTAAGAGTTGATAGCAAATACAAAGTGAGTGAGAAGGAAGGTCCTCTTTATCTGGTTTACAAAGGGCTTTTCCTTCCCTTTTTTTAAAATCTGAATTAAAGACAGGTAACAACTGAAGGGAGTTGTTAGAAATTCATATTTAAAAAAAATCCCTTTCTTCTCTGCTCACCTTCTCTGTTCTCACTAGTAACCAGCCCTGGTTACAGACCTGAAATTACTGATTAGCATCTTGGACTTGCACAGAGAATGCACGAACAAGACTGTCAGTGTATTCTGAGCCAAAAAAACATTAATGATTATCATGTTTATAGCTTGAGTTAAAATGAAAGCCATAAAGACAAACTTCTGATAAGGCAATGCCCACATCCCAGTGAACTGGGAGTTTTCTAATGGGCACCAAGGTCTCTAGTCTCATTACTGAGTCACATGGACAAGCTTAACTTAACTGGACTAAATTTGGTCAGTGGCTGTAGCAGCACTAGCATAACTGCTTGCTTTGGTCAGACAGTGATGTACTAGACCTCCCTCTTAGGTGTACTCTAAAGGACTGTTATTTTTCCCTTCTGTTTACTTTGAAAATCCAGCAGAGCCTATCTAACAAGAAGCGGACATGTCTAAATTACTGTACGAAGCTTGTATGTACATTGGTGCAAACCATGTGTTTGCTTCAGCTATGTCATGCTGTAATAGACGGGTCTTTCATCAACAGCATGAGAAACGGAAGAACCTGCCAAAGTCAGAAAGGGACCTTTGTCTTCAGATCCCAGACCTTTAGCGGTAACATGTGCCATTGCCTCTAATCCTGCAACTGGGGTACCCATCTGCTCTGTAGCGTGTTGCCACAGGTGTAGTTTGTTGTTGTTTCTGACCTTTTACATATGCTTATCTAAACAGCCAGACAAGTGTCTTTTTGTTTCACAAATGTTATGAAGTCTGTTATTTACCCTGCAGCTAGTGCGTTGTATAGCAAGAACTTCATGCAAAGTATTACTGAAGTACAAACAAAGATCCCCAAAACTTAGCTTGATCTCTCTTGCACTCATTGAAATTGGACTTGGAACTCAAGCTTTGAAACACAGAAGAGGTTGGAGAGTGTGAAACCCATTTTGCCTGCTAGACGTGATAGCAATAGCCATCTGGATGGTATCGCCACTGTTGCCCTAAAAATTATAGCTGACTGATTAGGTTGAATGGTTACAGACAGTGAAAGAAAAATGGAGGAATAACTACAAACTTCAGATAAAAGGTGTAATTGCATCCCACTTTAGGTAGAAATTAAGCCCTGTTGTATTTTTGCAAACATTGAGCTGTGTCCAGCAAAAGGATGAAAGGTCTAAACCCCAGTTCAGTGGTTTGAGAGGTCTCAGCACACTGCAGAAAGCCACATGAAACCACATGAAAACTGAGAAGGACTATATCTGTAATTAGAAGACAGCAGGGAACTGAAAATATCTTCAGTGGCAGAAGCATCTTAAGTCTCAAACGTGAAAGGGGTTTATTACCAGTTAGTGTTCTTTAGTTCCTAACTATCTAATGACTCTCAAAAAATAATCAGAGAGAGCAAGACAAATGCTGTCCCTGTATTACAAGATCAGCAGAGGTAGAAGAACAAGGATTGTACTTGACATACTTGTTCTTTTTTCTTGTGGTCTGATGACTAGACCATGACATCAAGCAACAGTCCAACAATTTCCAAGCATGTGACTCCCAGCCACTTGCTAGGATCTGGTGTAGGGCTAGTGGAACATGCAGTTCTTGCTGTCTTTTGTGTTTTTGGCTGTCATCATTGCAGAGATAAATTTGGAGCTCTGCATAATCCAGCTTTGCAGACTCTTGGGGATTGTTAATAAGCAGGAGTGGAGCCAACTTTTGGGATTGGAGCCACCAGTGAATGCAGGGTGGCTAAATACCACAAAGTAAGGCCTGGCATAGGGAGAATGGGAAATTCAATAAGGCAGGCATGAGAGTTATACAGAGGAACCAAATTAGCCAATGCCAAAGCAGCAAATTAAGAAACAAAGAAAAATAAATTGCAAGAAAACATAGAGAAGTATCAAACACATACTGCATTAGAAACAGCTACAAATACATACTCTCTTAAAACAACTTTTCTTTGCAAATTAATGCTCTAGTTACCACAGAAATTACCACAGAAATGTTACACATCTATGATATGGAGGGGAAATGTCCAGAACTTTATTCTATTTAGATACATGAATATGAGAAGTGCAATATTGCATGAGCCCACAGGTTTTTATGGCTGAGGGAAGAGCCCTTCTGCTTCTGGCTGGGGGAAAACTACTGAGGAAAGGAGTATGAAAACCAGGGCAAGGATAAAGTGATCCTCCTCTGGCATCCTTTATCTTCTGGTAACCAGCATCCTGGGGATTTCCTGAGCTAGAAGTTGCATCTGAGTCATCATGAACAATCCTCTCCAGATCGATCCTCACCCTGCTGGGTCTTTGAAGCCACTTACTGGGACTTTGTTCCTATCACACATTTGCCACAGAATTATGCCTTCTGTGAAAGAACCCTTGGTCTAAGTAGTTTTCAGCCTGTTACCTGAATGCCATTATACTTTGCTCTGGAAACTTAAGAAAACTCTGTGCCCAGATAATCTGTACATAATTTGGGAGAAAGCCCAACCTCTTTATTTAAAGAATTATTCAACTAAAGGAAGTCTC
>WEKW01018578.1:58435-72074 GCA_013389905.1 Sula dactylatra | reverse complement strand
ATGCTTTGATATCTTAGAAACGATGGAACTATATAAGTCTTGACATAAATAAATCCAGCTCTTGTTAGAGTCAACAAGAGTTGCAAATGCATACAAACTGAATAAGAGCTATTATACAGTAAAATGCTAGAAGGCATTTTGCTTTCTATTTTAAAGTTTGCCTCAAATTTTCCATAACTTGGCAGGTTGTTTTCACAGAATTTAGTGAGTTATTTCTAAAGCAAAAAATAGTTGTAGACTTTGAAACCCACTGTTAGAAAGTGTTTCTAAGTTTGAATGCACAAGGCCTTAACAACCATTGCACTACATCTTACACAGTCTTACACAGATTTGAATCACTACAAAGTAACTACTATTTCAGAGGGAGAACTGTCTTATATTAACACAAGCAGAGCAGAAGACATCTGATCACAGCGAGTAGTAGGTCAATAATGAGACAGTGCATGCTCAAAGCAGCAGTGTTTGCTTAAATGCAAATATTTTCCAAAAGAGTGACTTTTTCTAGCTGTTGAGTAAATAACTTCTAGGTGCCCATCAGACATGAGGTACACTTCAGCAGGCTTGCAGTCTCCACAGAAGAGCCTCACACTCTTGACCATATTCCCAGTTAAGTTTCAACCAAATATTACATAACAACAAACGAAATTTTTCCAAAACACACGCTTTCTCTATAGCATCCATATCTCAGTGTTGAAAACACTAAAATAATATTTGTACAAACACCAAAAGATATTTTAAGGGCATTTTGAACAAATCTGAGCAGAGCCTCTAAATCTACTCCCCCTTTATAAATACAATGTTTAGGTCTGCTCTACATTT
This sequence comes from Sula dactylatra, assembly GCA_013389905.1. Lineage (NCBI taxonomy): Eukaryota > Metazoa > Chordata > Aves > Suliformes > Sulidae > Sula > Sula dactylatra. The sequence continues at coordinate 71,255 of WEKW01018578.1, read as the reverse complement.
GAAAGTCTGCAACTCAATCACGTTAGTTCAGAATTTTCTCACCACCAAAAAAGTCATACCACTATCAGAACCATTGTCAGACTTACATCAATATACCAGTATGCTACCTCACCTATGCAAAAATGTAGAAAACACATGGAAGTACTTGTATATACTGCAGTTCCATTCATATAGGACAGGAACCGCAAGATAGGGAAGCTCGTTAACACTAGCCATGTAGATAAAAGCAACATTTGCTCAGACAACTCCACCAGCAGGCTGCTACTGCAGGCTATTGTGCAGCACAAGCCAGGCTCTGGCTACTAAGTTGAAGAGCTGCTCCTGGGCAAGCCGATACTGCCCGGCACAACAAGCAGCAAAGGTTCTGGGCAGATCAACCACAGCAGGAAAGAAGGACACTACATATTAACCTGTTGGAGGTGATGCCCTCCTCAGTTGTCCTGAAGGTATTCAACCTATGCCTGGCCTGCACAGGCAAAGCACTTGGGCAGCATTACTCAGCTACTGTAACTCTGCCACCATCTCAGATGAGGGTTGCACTTTCAGAGTAATTTTCAAGTTACTGGACTGAATACAATAGGTTTGCTTTTTCGCCTGTAGTTTCGTGTTTCTGCTCACTAGGAACTCCTTTTCCAGTTTATTTGTGAACAGGATAACGTGTCCTTTGGCAGAGGAGGTTATGTCCTATCACACTGCAAAAAAGTCGCTTATTGTCCCAACTGTCAATTCAAACCACGTTATAGCTCATGCAGTATTCAAGCTGTTCAGATCTGCACTGCTAGTCTGAACAGCAGAGTTTACAGAGCTCCAGTCTTAGACTGTGTGTTAGATTTCTTGATCAAATGTGTTTCCACAGAAGCTCATGGTACAAATTCAGATCAAATTAAATGGAGAAATATCCTAAAAAAGGGCTCATTCTGAATCTAGCACTCTAGCCTCTTACTCTTCCCCCTTCACATCCAGTCTTTGTCTCTCAGCTTCTAGTGGCCTTTCTCATCAGATTCACATTACCCTCTGCAAGCCTCTCACAGGTCTCCTGCCTGACTTCACCCCAGAGGAAATGCATTAATATAATGAACTCTGGCCCCAAAAATGTTCCCACTGGACCATGTTTTGTACAGGAATATGCCCCCTTGCCACAGCAGCTGCAAATTACAGACCAGAAAATGAAACAGATTTTCAAGAAAGTAAAATAATGTGTAATTAACCTTTATAACAGCTTATCAAGATATGTGGCAGGCTTCCAATACTCACCATGTCTTCAAATCAAAAACTGAAAATTAGAGATCAGTGATTATTTTAGCTACTGGGCATGATGCTGGAGCTATCTGTGAAATCTTCCCATGTGATATATGAGGTCAGGCAGTAAGATTCCTCTTAAAACATATAGACAAGATTATCAGCCTGTAATAATAGAGAGCGCTTCAATTACACCCATACTGTTTTACAGATTTCCAAGGGAAAAGACTGCCATGTGTGTTTTGGCTGCTTACAACTCTGACATTTTTCAACAGAAAGAGAGAGTGTTTTGTTTCTATCTCAATATTCTTTGGACAAATTCTGTCCAAGATTACCTTAAGGAAAAAGCAACAAAAACCTAAGACTAGAATCTGGATAGATTACTAACAAGAGATGCATAGGACATGAAGTACAAAAGGTGTCTTGTTTGCAAACCAGCACCCACAATCAAAATAGGACTATATGGCTGGAATTAACACAAAGTAATAAAATTTATTATCTCTCTGGTGATCCCAGCAGTACCATTCAGGCAGAAAATAATTAAGCATCTTTTATCCTCTTTTATTTTAGCTGGTGGAGTCATACAGTTTTACACAATAGTAGTCCTAACTTTTTAGGTCATGCAGTTATACCCAAACCCTGACTCAAACAGTTTTACCAGGGTACAACCAGTAATTTAAATGTAACCTAATTAAACATACTATATGTTCTGATATTAAAAAAATAGAGAGAAAAGTCTGGAAACAAAATCCAGACTAGAAACACCACATGTATACATGACCCCAGAACAAAGCAGTTAGATATACTAACACTTTGACATGATATCTAACCAAAGAAAACTACTGGTCTCACTTGACAGTAACAATAAAAGGCATCTTGTTTTCACTGAGAAATGTACATTCCTGTTGTGACAATGTGTAAAAAAAGTGAAGCTTATTAAAGTATTGAGGGGTTAAGTTTAAATTATCTATATAATCTGAAAAGATGACTGAAGAATATATTGCTCTCCAGAATAATTTTTGTTTTCTGACAGCTGCTTAAGTAACCAAGCTGTACACTGAATACACAGATGATGAAGCATTAAAGTACAGCACCACTTTGCCATATACTTTTTCATGGCTTTCAGTATGTTGCATTAGGACTTCTTTTTTTAGCAAGATGGTATGCAAAAATCAGCAAAAAACCTTAAAATTTTTAAGAAAGGATAGCCACACCAGTGAGGTACTAAGGCAGTTTGTGCCTAGCCTGCAGGACCCCCATGGCCACGCTGAGGCGGCAGGCCCTGGGCATGCCTGCAGGGGCCTGGGTAGTGAGGTACAGATTTCAGTGCTGCTTTCACCTGTAAATGTATGTATTCTGTGCACTTTAAAAAAAAAAACCACTATCTAAAGGACCAAGAGCCAAGATAAACACTCACAGCTTCCCCCATCAGCACTCTCAAAGGAGTTCGACTCATTGCCCTCCCCAGGGCATCCTCAGCTTTCCTCCTCAGCCACGGCAGCTGAGGCTGTCATGGTGGTGACAAGGAGGACCCTGCTCAGGAGATGTGCCTTCCATCCTAGGCCTCACACCTACTCACAGCACATGTCCCCCGGGGAGCCGTACTGCCAGACTGCGCTCTGCTCACTGTGAGACATGTCACCAGCAGCCGGTTTAGGCAGCCATGTAACTCGAGGGCTGGCAGGCAGTTTCCACAGCAACATCTATCTTAAAAAGCACCACAGGGGAAGGCAGAGCATGACCCTCTCCCTGGGGCACACAGCTCTCCAGCTGAGACAGACAAGTGTGAAAGGGCTGCCAAACACCAGCGAGGACACTTCCTCTCCCTTCCAGCCTTCTCCAGGCCATCCCACCCCCTGCTTCTTCCCTCAGCGTTTCCCCCACACCTGCCTCAGGTGGGAGGCAGCCCTGCTGCCGCTAGACCGAACCAGGCCACAGAGACGTCCCTCAACACTCCTGTTAACTTTGTCAGCGGTTGTCTTAGACCATTGGTTTTAGCAGTTTTCTGTGTTTTCATGCAATGTTCTTCACCACAATATCTGTGTGCATCTGTGCCTGAAAATAGACTTTTCTAGGGGAAGAACAACATGACACCACCACAGCTTGGAGCCTCATTCAGCAGGACAAGGAGAGGGGGCACTGCAGGAGCCCAAGGAGGAACACACAGCAGCAACAAAACAAGAAACAAAGATAATGAACGAGAAGGGTGTGAAAAGCAAGGTTTTAACAGAGTGAGAAAGCATGCCTATGCTGTGTTTTTTAAAGCACTTTTAGTAAGCGTCATCCCACAGTGTAATACAAGTAGTGGCGTAGAAAAAACAATTGATATCCTTTAGGGATAGGCCAAAAAGATAAAGGAGGACAAAACTGTATAAACAGTTAGCTACCTTGTTTTAAAAATAGTTGTTGCTAGAGGTGACTGACAACCAAATGGATTCATGAATCAGAGTTTTACACAAACATATGCTTAACCAAGGATTTATTGCAATATTCATTTTTCTTTCTCAGCCACTGATTTATCAAATTCTGGGAAGTCAAAATTAGTACTGGAAAACTCATCAGCAATCTCCAGAATCTGACTGCTTATATAGCTAGCAGCATTTCTTTTTTACTGGAATGATGTCAAAGAGCATCCCTTGCTGGTATGGAGCCATACCAGTGCAGCACAAACAGAGCTGGCATGCAGTGCTTGTCTCCACAACTGCTAATCTACACCAAGAAGTGCGACAGAGAAAAGAGCAATGCAAAAAGGGCTAATTGATTTAAACAAATAAATAATTCTGAGAAGATCATGATGTTTCTTCAAACAGTTAGTTTGTGTTGATAAAAATATGCTGAACTATCCACTCTGCCTTTCAAGCTGGGCAGCTGCTGACTCAGTTCTTACTGTAAATTTTAAAAGTGATGTGTCTTCAGGGTAAATTTGCCAATCTAGAAACCAGTAAAGTCATTGCACAATTAGCTTGTGAGATTAAGCTGACACAGATTTTAAAGAGGGTTAATCACCAAAGTACTTAAATACATATTTACCCTGTTGTATTTTGTTAAGTTAGTTTGATATGCGAGGGGGCCATTTCCTCATTTCCTGCTTCAATTCTGTGTTCACCTAAAATAAGCCAGAAACTTGGTATCTGATAAAAACAAACCTGAAGCCTGAAACAAAACAGGATTGTGTTCTCCAATAAATCATCCCAGGGGATTCCTGTAAGCTTCATTAGACATATTCTTGAAGAGGAGGTGGATTAATAGGAAAATGTGCAGCTCATTTCAGTAAGATCAATAGACAAAAGCAAGGCAGAATGTAGTTATCTCTTTTTTCCAACTTAATAATGATAAACATTCCAGTAAAATGGTCACAATGAATTTGTTTCTTTCTCCTTTCATATTAAAAATTCTATAATCATATGGCACTACAATTTGACCGCAGTCTCATACGATAGTACACAATCCCTGCAATACTGATGAAGAAAAGCTCTTTATACAGACTGAGTTTTCCTTATATTTCATAGTTTAACTTCTAAATAGTTCCATACCCAATGTCTCCATCCAGTTGAACAACCAACATACAAGCAAGGTCCCAGCATCACAGGCAGAACAATAACAAGCTGAGATTGGATCTCAAGAAAGAAAACCAGATAGTAACTTTCTGCTGGAGAATTCGAGTCATAAAGGCTCCAGTCCTGCAACTGAACCTACTATTTCACTTACGTAAATCACATATCAACAGTCAGTTTGAAGCACCTCTCCCCACCCCCTAAGCTTGATGCTATTTAAGAGCTGGATGAGACCCTGACCATAGCAAAGCCCTTAAAAATAGAGCAATTAGCTTCAAAGACACCAGAATTTCACTTATTTTACATTTAGACTTATTTGGTTAAAATCCAATGTTATTTATCTTAATAATCGGAATGTTCATCCATTTCCTAGTCAAATACAAGCTTTTGAAATTTTACTGTATCTAAGCCTCTCTCCCAGTTTAACGTCGATCTGACCTACAGACTTTCAGTACTGCTGAGCTCTATTAAATTGTTGTAGTCTAGTCTTTGAAGTCACCTCATTTCAGCAAGAAGGCAAATTATCCTTTTTTACACTGTGTAAAAAAAAAATTTACAGCAGTTTACTAAAGGTAAAATTATATACATAACCTTAGGCAATGAACCAGAAGCCTAATGAAACAATGATTTGAGAAAATGTATATCATTATTAGACTAGAAATATTTGCAGTGCTGACGGGTTTTCAGATTGTTTTTGAAGACAGGAGACTTGGTGTACATTAAAAGAATTTTATTCCAAATGGGACAGTCACTGCGAGAAAATAGCTGATGGGAGAAGTAGAGAGGAAAAGCAAAAGGAACATATGCCTTTTGGACTTACTGATCTTTGTTTCTCTATACAGTCCATAAAATATGCTCACTGGTAGACCCTTTACACTAGTGGAATGAGATCAATCTTCTTTAACATAAAAGAGAACTGCATTTAGTGTGTATTTTAAATAGTAATTGACTTCGAGATCATTTGGGAAAATGAACTAAATTTCATTAAATAAGATAATATCTTTAACCAAGAGGCCACAGAAATGATGGACTGACATGGGCAGTAAGTGTGCACACCAGAGATAACAGCCACCCTTGTAGGAGACAAATTGATTTTTCTGCTTCCATAAAGCCTAACAAATGGTTTTCTATCACATGCTTTGTTCCCAAATAACTCTCAAACAACTACCATGTTTGTCAAATTTACTTGTTCCTTTTGAAAAAAATAAAAATAAATAAAATCCCCAAAACATAAATCAGATGTTTATCTTTCAAACCTAGTATCATCTTATCAGACATCTCAAAGCACAGCAGCTGGTAGATACTGTGCTAGGAAGCTTCCCTTTATCCCCATTGTAACAGAAGCAGTTTCTAAAGATATTGTCAAGCATATGTGATGATTAGAAGTGACTGACTGGCTTTCTGCCATCATACAATTTACTTGCTCCCTATTTATTACTTATACAACCTTATACACACAACAAGGGTAGACAGATCCAGTCTGATCCAGACAGATTGACAAAACGTCATTTCTTTCCTATTTGTTGAGCTGGCTTTTTTGTAAGAACTATCCCACTAATATATAGCTGAAGCATGCTAGCATAGGTTCCCACTTGACTCTTCATATGCTGTGTAGGTGCTCGCTGTATTTAAAGTGGATTACTGTCCATAGGAAAAATAACTCATTTGGATCCAGTAGAAATACACTGAGGCATACAGCACACTTGTCTGAGAGATTAATGTAGACCTTAGTAATAGGATTCACCTCAACTCTAGGGGTAAGCTCTAGCTCACCCTCACTGTAGGCAGACCAAGAAAGCTGCAGCAGTAGAGTGCTCCCACAACATTTCCCTGTGCCAAGGCCAGAAAAAGCTAAAAGAAGCACACAGCCCAGACAAAACCAGTTAGTCCCTTGGGTAACCCCATTAGGTATCTTCTCCAAGGTTTAGGCAACATCTCTAAGCTGGTGTCAGGACTGCTTAGCTAGGTAAAACTGAATAGAGGAGACAGTGACAAACATACTTGCCTATCCCTCAGGTGAACCCCAGATGAGTGGGAGAGGGTCCCAGGCAGACACCAACGAGTGAACCCCAGGGGAGCTGGGGAGGCCTAGACCAACATGCTGCCAGTGGTCTCCGCCAGCTGATAGCACCTCCAGGGATTTCACCCCAAAACATTAAATATGTACACATACATATCACTTTTCACAACAGCAAAAGGCAAAATCATTCTCAGTCTTACCTGCAACTCTATATCCTGATTTATCTAATTTATTATTCCTAAACAACTAAAGAGAAGTAGAGCTAAGGCAAGACAGAAACACCCTCCCTCCAGGCAGCCACTGTTAGAAGAACTTCTTAACTAGGCAGGCAGAATTTAAATCTCGTCTCCCAAAAATAATCCTCTCACAGAAATCAGCTACAGCTGCCACAGTCACAAAGGTGTTAACCCCTCCTCTAACACAGCTGATTCTGCAAGCACAAATTACCACCTTCTTCCCCTCCCATCAAAATCTGCAGGGCATAAACCAGTCCCTGAATAGTAACTGTATTTGAAATAGTCATTATTTCCCAGGTATGAATTCAGGCACCCATAGCATAATTTCATCACTTGGGTTTAACTCAAAACACGTCTCAAGCTGCCCGTTTAGGCAGTCTCAAAAGTTGCTAAGCCAGTCTTGGATCAAAAGCCATTTTCTCAGCAAAGTGTATTTTAAGTGAATATGCTAAATGGGATTAAAGAGAATAAAACATAGTCCAACACAGTTTTTAGGTGTTCCTACCTATTAAAGAAGTTTGATTGCTGTAAGCACCCAGGGACACCAAACTGCTGTGCTTCAACAGTAATTTGGGCTGAGAATAGAGAATGAAGTTTCTTTAATTTGTTACTCCCTGTGACATGCACAGGTTTAACTAATGTAATAAAAAAACAGGGAAGCTGCAAATTCCCCCTAGTAGAAGATATTAAAATGAAATAGTCTTTAAAGGGGAACAATGGATGCCTTGTTGCTTGGACAATTTAAAACTGGACTAGCCAAAACACCTAAGTCCATATATAGCAATCTTCTACTGGCAGAGAATTGACTTAGAAGAGGAAGAGAATCTTTCTAGTTACAGTGACTGAATATTTATTCCATTTGTATTAAATCAATTCAATTTTATTGAAGCAGTGACAAGCATATCATTTTGTGATACAGAAGATTAACTTCTGTTCAGTAAAGAATGGTAGAAGACAGAGATGTTCAGGTCATGTGTTGATTACACATGTTTTCATGTGCTGTCACCTGCAGTAGCATAAACTGCTGCAGGCCAGACTGTCCTTGGTTAGACCTGTGCAAATCCTGCTGAAAACTAATAGATTTGGACAAGTTCATCTGAAGATGTCTTTTAAGAAAGAAATAAATGGGAGCAAACAATTTAAATGATGATGTAATTTAGCCTGTGGCGCTCTTACTAACAGCAGTAGAAGAGAGTATCCACCTTGGTTTTCAGATGTTAGGTGGTGTTTACAGGGCTAACAGGGATCAGGGAAAGACTTTTATACAAAGGCAGAGCACACCTGATAAAACTCCATGGCAAAATAAAAAGTCTTATTGAGTCATTGACACCTTCTTTACAGACATAGCATAACCAGGTTTCAATTAAGCTTGAGAAGATTTTTTCTCAAGAGACCTACTTCTAGAAGGCAAAAATATACTCTTATGCAGTCATCCCCATCCATACTGACATACCATACTCATCTCTTTCTAGAAATTACTTTTATTCAGATCATGAATAGTTTATGCCACAAAAATAAAAATTACAGATATCTACATAAAAATTTTAAAAGTTAATTAACTAATCTTCTTAAAGACACCACTAAGTTCAAAGTAAAGCAGTAAGGCAAATAAGGTTTATTGTTCTTCATGGAGAAACAGCTCATACATTACCTGTGAACTGTAGCCATGCCACCAAGAAACAACAGAAAAAAAAGGCAATGAAGATTATTATGTCATCTATCATCAAGGAAGCCATGGCATTCCTGAGGGATTACTGTTACTAGGGAGAAACATTACACTTAGATTAAGGTAAATCAATATAGGGTTAATCAGAAAACCATTTACTCATATTGGTTTGGTGCTGGAGAGCTGAGGTTAAGAACACCGTAGTGCTTAATCTACCAGCCTTGAAGATAAACTGAGTAACGTTAACATTTCCATAGGCATAAATTCTATAAGGCAAACTAGTAGTAAATTGGCCTTTATACCAAAGTATTGTAATGATGCTAGTGTCCTTCCAGGAAAAAGACAAACAACAAGCAAGTTTGCAGACAACACCAAGTTGAGTGGTGTGGTTGACACACCTGAGGGACAGGATGCCATCCAGAGGGACCTGGAAAAGCTCAAGAAGTGGGTCTATATGAGGTTCAACAAGGCCAAGTGCAAGGTCCTACACCTGGGTTGGGGCAACTCCCAGCATCAATACAGGCTGGGGAATGAAGGGATCTTGTGGGTACTGGCGGATGAAAAGCTGGACATGAGCTGGCAATGTGCGCTTGCAGCCTAGCAAGCCAACCATATCCTTGGTTGCATCAAAAGAAGCATGACCAGAAGGTGATTCTGCCCCTCTACTGTGCTCTGGTGAGACCCCACCTGGAGTACTGCATCCAGCTCTGGAGCCCTCAGCACAGGAAGGACATGGACCTGTTGGAGCAGATACAGAGGAGGGCCACAAAAATGACCAAAGGGATGGAACACCTCTCCTATGAGGAAAGGCTGAGAGAGCTGGGGTTATTCAGCCTCCAGGGAGACCTTATTGCAGCCTTTCAGTACTTAAAGGGGGCTTGTAAGAGAGATGGGGACAAACTTTTTAGTAGGGCCTTGTGATAGGACAAGGGGTAACGTTTTTAAACTAAAAAAGGGTAGATTTAGACTAGACGTAAGGAAGAAATTTTTTACAATGAGGGCGGTGATGCACTGGAACAGGTTGCCCAGAGAGGTGGTAGATGCCCCATCCCTGGAAACATTCAAGGTCAGGTTGGACAGGGGTCTAAGCAACCTGATGAGTTGAAGATGTCCCTGCTAACTGCAGGGGGAGGGAGTAGATGAGCTTTAAAGGTCCTTTCCAACACAAACCATTCTATGATTCTAACAAACTAACTTTCCCCAGCTTTTTGATTTTTTTTCTCTTCATGTCTGATATATCAGTGAGCCAACTGATCTAACCCACAGCTTGTATCTGCCATTGACAAATGAACAGAGACTATGAACTCCAAAAGAGGTGGTGATGAGCAACTGGAGACAGTAATCTCTGCAATCTGTAAAGAGGATAAAACCCACAGTCTTAGCCTGCCATTTTTGCTTATTGCTCTGAGAGCACAGGGGCTACAGAGCAAGTTTTCAATCCTGTCCTGGCTTGTGGAGTAGCATTTTCTCCTCTCTCTGTTTGGCAACATGCCCAGAAACAGTGAGCATGTGAATTGCCTCGGGAGATGAGCAGGTCTTTGCCAAGGTACCTCTAAAGAAAGCCAGGCTCTCTGTTATGTCTCATACACATGGAGCTGACAGTTCCTCTTACAGTTAGCACATTCAAAGCCTTCCACAATGAGACCTATTTTTAGCTGTTTATAACTTTGCCAGTGTTGACCATTCCTAGGAATTTCCTGTGCTGCTGGGTGCTTGTCTCAGGCTGACCAATTCTGGAGAGTATCAGCTTAAACAGATGAGCCAATTTCAAGAAAGATGCAATGATTTACCATTTAAAAAAAAAAAAAAAAAGACAAATTTTTCATTTAAAATTTTTAACAACTTCAGGCTAGAGAGTAAGAAATTGAAATTTGGCAGAGGGAAAGTATCACTGTGATGTCATGGTGTGAAAATCCTCCCAAATTTGGATAAGATATAAGCCTCCAAAATTTCAGTTCCCACGTGAACTGTTGAGGCTTTTAGTACAGCCTGACAGTAAAATGCTTTGAATATGCAATTTCTAGCCTAGACTAGAGAAACATTTTTCTGTAATTGCACAATTGCCATGAGTACTTTAACACCATGCTTGAGAAATAAGAAAAGAGAAACTACTCCTCCTATGTTTTCTGTAGCTTTGGCAGTGAAGAAAAGAGTGAACTGTGTAATTCAGAAGAAAAGAGCTAAGAAGAATTGGGAAACAGCAAGTTAGAAACACTTGACAGAGACACGGAGAAGGAAGAAAAAGTATAGTAACAAAAGACTGAAGAAAATAGAAAAATAGAATAGAATTTAGAAGGGAAGGAAGGAAAACAAGGGGGGGGACAGACTGGAGACAGTGTAGTTGGAAACACAGTAACAGGCTGAGGCAGGGAATGTAGTTACAAGGTCCCACATGGACAGTTCAGGCAATTGTCATTAGAAGAGATGACATCCAAGACACACACGTGCACTAATACATGCAAATTATTGGACCTTCATTATTTAGAATCATAGAACCATTTATGCTGGAAAAGATCTTTAAGATCATCAAGTCCAACCGTTAACCCAGCACTGCCAAGTCCACCATTAAACCATGTCCCTAAGCACCACACCTACACATCTTTCAAATATCTCCAGGGATGGTGACTCAACCACTTCCCTGGGCAGCCTGTTCCAATGCTTGACAACCCCTTCAGTGAAGGAATTTTTCCTAATATCCAATCTAAACCTCCCCTGTCACAGCCTGAGGTCTTTTCTTCTTGCTTGTTATCTGGGAGAAGAAACTGACCTCCACCTTGGTACAACCTCCTTTCAGGTATTTGTAGAAAGCGATAAAGTCTCCCCTCAGCCTCCTTTTCTCCAGGCTAAATGTGAGGATCTGTGATGCTTTGCATCCTTTCTCCTCTGGTGCAATTGGCAGGATTTGGGCCCAATCTAATTTGTCTAAAGCCTTTCATTGTGTTCAGTCTCATCTGCAGAAGACCTGTAGTAAGGAAGAGATCAATAATTCAGCAGCATCTCCTTTTGCCTAACTCACAATCATAAAAGGTGGAGTATTTTGTGGGTTTTGTTGCGATTATAAAAGGAAGCAGCCCCTTGGCAGATATTTGGTCCCAGTAACGGGCATTAAATTGCATAATAGCAGTCTTTTGTTCTCAGCAGGCTTCAGTTTCTCCCTTCTCATATAGGTGTAATTAATTGTCTGTTGGTGAATAAGGCCATAACCTGCCAGACTTGAGCATAGTTGTTAGTTATTAAATGAAACAAAAATATGTTCTATAATTTACAGCTTTCAGAAATTTGAAGTGGTTGACTCAGGTACACAACACCTTGGAAGAGCTGTTTTTCTTTCCTGTTTTCTGTCAGAATGTGTAGAAATGGAAGTCTTTCCACCCTGATCTTCTAATCAGAGATCAGAGGCAAGGCCACGCAACAGAGGAGATAATTTATTAACTCATGATTTATATGTGGAAAGTGATTATTTTGTATAGTATGATGGAGGAATGGAAGGGTAAAATTTGTCAGCTGCAGTTATCAAGGTAACGCAGACTTCACTAGAGCCATAATATAATTAAGAAGACGTCTCTCATCAAAGCAAGTTGTGCTCTTGCTTTTGAATTCGTCCTGAGAAAAGGCTCAGTCAGCATTTTGCTACTATAAAACTGAAGCCCTCAACCTTTGAAATTATTAAAGATTTTAGAGCATTTTTTTACAATGAAAAATCAAAGTTTAGCTAAGTCTCTTAAGTTCATTACATTTGCAGTAAGCATTTCCTCTAAAATTTTAACTAGGTATTTCACTTGCTGTTCTAATGCTTTATGTGATGTTACTTCACACAGCTGAGCAATAACTGCATCACATTGTAGCTTTTAGTGGTTCCTGTCAACATAGTTCAGTCTACATAGAGGAGAACATTTTGGGAGGTACAAATTTACTCCCTTCAGCTGCCTGCAGAATTAGATAACACATGTGATTATTTTATTTCAGAGACATTCACGTCTACCCTACCCTTAAGAAAAGGATGTCTGGGTTATTAGGTAGGTCATTTCTGCCACAAAGTCTAAAGATAACTGCAGTGCAGCCACAAGCATCAATGCTGTCAGCCACTGCTAAACGTAAATATTAT
>WEKW01018578.1:12334-58212 GCA_013389905.1 Sula dactylatra | reverse complement strand
AGATAATTTTCTGTAAGATTGGCCCCTCTCAGTTTCCTTATGGATAATGGATACAGGAAAGACAAAAGGCACTCCCATTTCTGTTGCTTGATTGGACAAAAATCAGATACAGCTCAGATTAAATTACAGATTTGGTGCTCAGATTCTGTGGGAGTAAAACCTTTGCATTTTCCCAGACAAAAGGCTCTCAGACTATGGGTAACTTTCACCACTTTGCGATCCTTCAAGTGGAAAAGCCCACAGAGGTTACTGGTAGCTATACGGGACTCTCGCAACCTCCACAGCTATCTCTGGGTGTTCCCTTCCCAGTCTGCACTGTTTCCCTTGGTGTTAATAAAGACTTGGCTGTTTATTTTCCCTTATACCTTGTAATTTTTTAGCCAGTTCTTAATCTGAGCAATTTACCATTCATCACAGAGCTTCCAGCAGCCATCAGTCAACAGCTCTTCAGCTGCTAAGAAATGAATGATCAAGATTTCAGCAGGATCCTTTAAGATTCATTTAAGATTCTGCGTGTGAAAAAACAGAAGGTTTATGTGAGGCTTTAAACCTATTTTTAATGAACTTGACCAGGTAGTTGTTTATACTGACAACAGTAAAACCTACTATAGACGTTTGACAGAGAGGGACCAGAGCTGGTTGCTTTTTTACAGCTAACAGTCACTGCAAATTTAGTTCCACTTTTACTGAATGTGGTCTTCTCTTTCTCTCATTTTTCCTTCCTCAAAGGAAAGAAAAAAGATAAAAGAGAAATCAGCATAAAAGTAGTTCTGTTCCTTACCTCTGAGGTCTAATGACTAGTCTTCTCTAGCGGAGGTGATTTGTATTCACTTTCCCAGTAACTACGCTGTGTTTATCCACAGTTATTGCTGATGAATGCTAACAGGTAAAATCAAAACTCTGTACAGAATTCAACCCTTTTAACTAGCCTTTCAAGTAGACAAGCTGCCGTTTGTGGGTAGCTGGGGGTTGCAGTGCTGTTCCTAGTGCCTGCTTATTTTTGAGATTATACATTTAAGATGATGGCAAGAGAGCCTCTGTTTCATTGATCAGGTTTTGCAGTGAAGGGCTGTGCTTTCAGAAATGTCTGAGTACAATAAAATGAGTGTATATAATCTCATACCTTCACCATATGGCTGACACTGAATGGGTATCATCTTTGTAAACATTACATTGCATTAATTATGCTACATTTACTAGGTACACACAGGTATGCCTGGTTGCTGAAAAATCAGGCTTCCATTGTAAAACAGTTTCTCCTGAGAATAAAGTAATTTCAGAAAGCTTAAATACAAACTGCGCTAATAATAGAGTGTTCTTGATATACGAAGCATTTTAATGCTATAGAGTCTTTAATGTTGCCCAAGTCATTAATTTGACTGTAGTAAATTCTACGCACTGCCTGGAAGCAAAGATCTTTTAGTTGCATAGGTCCACAATGGAAGATAAAGACAATTAAACTGCATCTCATAAATTATGGGTTGAAGACAGTATACAAAATCCTAGACTATGCCTGAAAACAACAACAACCAAAAGGGAGCTGCATTTATCTTGGCCATTTGACAGTTTTTGTTCCTCATTCCACAGTTTTAAACACTAAATTGCTTTTACATTGACTCACTATTTAACTTTAAACTTTACACCCAGGAGCCCTTTGGGAATATCTGATAACACACAAACAGTTTTCACAAATGGTAGCATTGTATTACACACTCTGGCTTCACAGATTCCAAATTTCCAGCTGTCAGCCAATGAAGCACTTCTAGAAACCTTCAAATGCCACCCCAGATGTACAAGCAACACTATCTTTTTTGCTTGCTTCTTAAAGTTGATATAGATTTTTCCAAGGATATTTTCTGAGACAAGTTAAAATTTGGATTTACATAACTTCTAAGTTGCACTGACTTTGTAGATAAGTTTCTGTCACCATCAGTATCATGAGTTAAAACTGTTGTGAAAAAAACCAATTTATTCTGCTTCATGTATCAGGTAGCAAGTTTTCTATTATACCATGACAGTAACATCTTTCTTGTTAATATGTTTTTGCAGACTTTTTCCAAGACCTTTTAAAATATTTTGTTTATCTTTTTCTTAAAACATAATTCATTTATAATAATAATTGTATTTAATAAAATAGAACAAATAATTTCTGTTTTGGATGATTTATAAGTCATATTACTTTATAGCTATATATTCCAGAATGATTGCTGACCTCTTACAGCTGAGACAGGGGTCCTAGTTTGACTGAAGTTTGCATATAGCAGTTACTGATAATCTAAAAGATATTCTAGAAACAGAAGTTGTTTTTCTGGGTAGCATTTGCAAAGGTACCTCAGCAACTTAATGATTAAATATCCCTTTTAAAATCATATAGGCACTTACCTAGGAGCCAGATTTTGAGTGTACAGCCAGCTTTCAATGCACAGACCTGCAGTCCTTTTGGTCATGCAGGAAAGCACTTGCATGATTTTGAAAAGCCCAGTAGGTTCTTTAGCTGATCTTTAGGCATCTAAATGCGTTCAAAATCATGACTGATAGTGAGACTTGGTTTATCAGTTTCTTTGATTCTTGCTCTAACTTGTGAATATTTTACCTACTATATGACATAGTAGTGAAACACAATACAACAGGCTTCATGCAGCTTACCATGATTATATGGAGCGATATGAAAGCCAGCTTGAACCAGTGTAAGGCATTTCATTGACTTCAACAAGTTTTGGATCTGGCCACAACTGACAAAACACTCTGTTGACTACTTTTAATAGTGGCCCTTTTCATCTATGTAATTATTCCTCACACTAGCCTTTAAAAGGATTTATTTTCTACACAACGCATAGATAAATTATACTGACAAAGTATAACATAACACCATTATTACCTAGGGAATAGTCATGGCTTTTTTTTATTTTCTAGATGGTTAAAGCAAATAATCCTCCATCTTCCCTGAACAGAGAAAGCTATTTTGCTGGTTTTGGCTGGAAAAGAGTTAATTTTCCTCATAGTACCTAGCATGGGGCTATGTTTTGATTTGTGACTAAAACAGTGTTGGTAACACAGGCATGTTTTAGTTCCTGCTGAGCAGGGCTTACACAGAGTCAAGGCCCTTTCTGCCTCTCACCCCACCCCACCAGCGAGTGGGCTGGGGGGGCACAAGGGGTTGGGAGGGGACACGGCTGGGACAGCTGACCCCAACTGACCCAAGGGATATTCCACACCGTATGGCATCATGCTCAGCATACAAAGCTGGGGGAAGAAGGAAGGGGGAGTGATGGTGTTTGTCTTCCCAAGTAACCATTACATGTGATGGAGGCTGCTTTCCTGGAGATGGCTGAACACCTGCCTGCTGATGGGAAAGAGTGAATGAATTCCTTGTTTTGCTTTGCTTGTGTGCACGGCTTCTGCTTTACCTGTTAAACTGTCTTTATCTCAACCCATGAGTTTTCTCTTTTACTCTTCTGATTCTCTCCCCCATCCCAGCAGGGGGGAGCAAGCGAGTGGCTGTGTGGGGCTTAGTTGCCAGCTGGGGTTAAACCACGACACCTATGTATATGATCATTTCCAGCAAAGATCAAAGGAGAATTTAATTTTGTGGCTTATCAATAAGAAAATCTTTCACTTTCCCAACTAATGTTTATATTCATAGGTTGGAAACTGAGATAAACTCCCACAGAAGAATAAAAAGACATTAATTCTCCTGTGAAGGCTGCAGTCTGCTTGCAGTTAGAAGGAAAGCAGCTTTTGCCAGCCTGCCTGCTCCCTGACTAGATGGTGGGCAGAAAACAAGGACAGTTTTAGTGCTGCTTCTTCTTCACCAATGCGCCAGTTAGAACAGTGAGTCCCTCCAGCTAATGAAGGGGGAACAAGGACTCAAGTGTGACTTCCTGGCTTGAGACTGCCAGAAAGGTGCTAGTCCGGTCCCTGTGCTCTGTTGCAAATGGCATCACTGCTGTTCTTCAGTTTGCTCTTCTGAAAAATGAGAATAATATTTACCTTATGCAATATGTAGGGATTTGATGATAAAAAGTACAGAAAGCATCAACATTATAAGCTGCTGAGCAGTTCTATCAGATATAATTTGCCATTAGTCCAGGAGCTGGTAGGGATCGTAACCTCACAGGATCACAGCTTAAAAGAATTCAGTCATCTTTTCAGGCACTCCATGAATATCGGCCTACTAAAGACAATAATTTATGTTTGACTAGGGTATAGGTACAGTATGTGATATAAAAGTGGAATATATATTAAGATGTCCTGAACCTGAATTCATTAACAAACTCAGAGCATAATTAATTACTAGCCAAGGTTATGTCTCCAAGATGAGTAAGTATGACTGGCAGGACTGCTCGATTAAACAAATGTCCATCCTAAAAGTGAAGGAGCTGTGAGAAATAAGGAATGCGCAGAATGCCAGAGAGAATGATGCACATTCATCTTGTCTGTACTTGCAGAATCATCAGCCTTGAGTAAGGAAAGACATATGATTACAGTTTTCTAATAAAAGCCGGCATCATATGAGAATGAGATTCATTATGTTGATAAGGATTTTAAAGTGTTCATTTTGGCTAACTGGGAAAAGTCAGAGTCAGAGAAGTAGAACTGTATTGTAGTCATGTTTTAGCATAAAAGGCAAGTATTGGGATGGGATGATCCTTGATTGGCAACACTGCAAAGCAAGTAAACACCTCTTCTATTGTAAGTATGTGATTAATCCCAAACCTCTTCAGTGAAACACTGAGGGTTGTGCTTAAGACTCCGGTGCAACTCACAGTTCATTACTCAGACAAGCAAAGAAAGCCTCAAGGGCCTGTTTCAAGGAAAGAAATCGCGAAGAGTGTCATTTTGATTTCCAATCCACTTCCATCCTAGAGAAGAAGTCTGATGTGAAAGTACATTTCTTTTGCCTACAAGAGGCAAAAGAGATGCATTCAGGTCTCCTGGCCTGCAGGCCTGTGCCATTCTGCCACAAGTAGGTAATACCTATAAAAGTTTTCAATGAGATAGGAGCATAGATTCCAAGTTCTCCAAATCGCCAAGATCACATTAGAGAAAAACAAAATATATGTATACTTGAACTCATCACAGGGATTTTTATTGGAAGAGGAAGGCTTGGCTGCAGTAGAATCCTGTGCCTTAAATGTAGAAAAGGAATGTGAGTTTTCTTCCCTCTGGGGTTTAGTCTTGTTTATTTTGCAAGGCTAACATCTCAAAAAGGTGACATGCTCCAAAGCCATGTGTGAGTAATTTATATAATTTAGTATAATTTGAAAAACAGATCACAAACTCTGACTCAGTAAAGCACTGAAATATGTGCTTGAATGCACTGTGAACAGATGTCTTTTCCTAAAACTAAGCTGGGTACATGAGCAGGCAGTGGCATGAAGAAGTAACTTTTAGTGAATTCACTTATTGATTCAGGAGTCCCACATCGTATCCTCTGTTGCATCAGCATTTTGCTTTTTATTTCCAAGAATTTTATCCAAGTATTTTATTTAGAATCAGATTGATGAAACAATAGGGATCACCACAACCAAAAGACTGACACAAGACACCCAAGACAGTCATGTGCAGGACAAACTGGGACAACATCTTATGGGCAGAAGAGCGCTACTGATTTTTCTTTCATGAAAGAGTCCAAGTGTGAAAGAAAACTCATAGGAAATGAGAAAAAGAACAGCTACAAAATACTGGTGCTGTGGACCAGAGGGTAAATTGGTAGATTAAATTATGAGGTGAGAGCTAGAAAGGAGCTTTTAGTACCTAATATTTTAACTAAAAGTATAGAAGAACACCAGAAAAGTTGTGCTGACAACCATTTTCACATAATACTTTTCTAAATTTCTCATCCTATCCTAATGTGTCAATGTACCAATATTGCCTATGTTGTCAAGGCTAAGAAATGCATAGAAAAGGAAAAACTGAAGAGGCAACAGTGAAAGAGTAAACATAAGTAAGAGAAATGCAACTTGACAGGCAAGTTTCAGGCCTTTTTTTTGCTTTTGGTTTTTTTCTGTTCTCTTAAATATAACTGCGATTTCCTGGGATACAGTAGTGCTCAGATTTTGACCCAGTAGTGATTATCATATAGGCATCAATGTCATTCAGCCTTCATTCTGATTTCATTAGTCAGTAAAACAACTCCATGTTACAGTCTTCTCACCCTTCACTTCAGGTTTCTAGTTATTTCTATCAAAACTGGCAACCTCTCACTACTAGTGAATTCTGATGAACATAAGGGAATTTAGCAATTAGGAGGAGCCAAAGGCAGCAATATCTGAACTTCCATGCCCTGTAGAGTTCTCTTACATTACTGTAGCCAAACATGAGGTCTAACAGCTTGCTGTGTCTTGTTTTACAAGATCTTACTCTAGGAAGACTTATTTTATTTGCTAAGATTACTTCTTCCTTCAAACAACATGGATGTAACCAGGCTCTTTATCTGCATAGGAGTCCCGCTCAGTCACATTTTGGAAGACATTCACACTTCTCATTGAAACAGAAGAAAAGTAGAAATAGAAGAAAAATAGCCTACTGCAGCTAGGCTATATAGCTAAATTATACCAGGGAAGAAAATGTGACAAGGGCAACTAGAACAGGACCAATTCTTCAAGGTGTAAGTTTTACAGGATAAGTATATTAGTACTGAAGGAAAATACAATGCCTCTAGAAATTAGTCTGCCATAAGCATAAGTATTTCACAGTGGCCTAAAAATGAACAGTCCAAATTGTTTTCCTATCATTTAAAAACAGACGGACACTCAAAGTGAGCCAATTCCCAGCCAGCTGCAGCTATACAATTGTCAAAGGTAAACTGAGATCTTACTTAAACACTAGTCACAACTCCACATTTGGGATTCAATCACCTTAAAACATTCTTGCAGGATCTGTGAGAGTAATTACACAACACATCGGTGTTAACAGCAGTGCTCTCCTCAGAAGTGCCAGCCCAGGCCTCTCCGGCGACACACTGACTTTGCCACAGCACAGGCTGCACTGATACAGTTGTCTGTGACCATACCAAACCAGTGACATAACCTGCGTTCATACTGCCTGCCTTCCTCCTTGTGCTCAGAAAAGGCAAGTTACCTTTAAACCAAAATGTACTGGTGACCTTTGCAAACTGCTTTTCCAACCCTTCCTAAACACCTTTTTTTCCCTCCATCACTGTTTTGGTGTTCTGCTTCAAAACACTTCAAATTTAGTTCTGTCATTTCCCATGTTACTTGAGGGGCAAGCAATAATTACTCATTAAATTATATCATAATTTTATGCCAAAATTATTGTCATAAGAAAGCAATTTCAGCTTCCAATGTATCTGTTGTTCACAGCATTACTTACAGACCTTGACATACACAGTGCTGAAAGTGTTCTCTCATAGTCCTTGTCATTATGCAGAAGTGTGTGGATCTCAACCTGGATTCATACAGTTGCATTTTTCAAGTTAGCCAAAGCAGAAGTTCTGAAATTCAGGCTGGCTTACACTTTTATGGAACATTATTCTGGCTACAAAAGACAAATAATACCTGTTCAGCATAAATGAACTGGTACAAAGTTAACTGGTCAGTAATTTAAAAACTTATCAGAACCTGCAAAGGGTTTTACTCAGTCAGCGTTTTTGCCATGTGCCCATAGCAATTTTTCAGCACTAAGAGTACTAAATTGGAATTTATTATATCATTAAAACAGAGCCCAGCTCTGCAAGCTACTGGACAGAAGTGCAGTCTGCTGAGTGGAAAGGCCTCAGAAACAGTTGACAAATCTAGGCATTGTCACAAAACAAATGTATAAGGTGGTAGTGGAGACAGTAGAATGGAACAGAGTGAAGTTTAACCCAGTGTCTGTCAAGGTTTAACAGTACAAGAATCATAAAAGGCCCAAATATTCCCAATTTATCAAGTGCTTCAAAGTCCATGCTAGGTACCTTAGGGAATTGCAGTGAAGCACTAAATCCGAGTAGTAACGGAGGGATGTCTCACCTGGCCGCATCCCGGCCAGGTGCTGCACTCAGGTGCACACACATTCACATTTCTCTACACAGCTGAGGGTTGTGCATACCCCATCCACTCACAGCCCCGTGAATCATGAGACATGGTATCCTCTACCTTCCTTCTACGCTTCAGAAAAACCCTCCAAATCCATCAAGATCCATGGAAGTGGATCCACATCTAACAACTCACCTTCCTGAAGTCTGCTGCTCCTTTTTCAGATTTGACAAAACTTGGCAGCATTGCCAAGAGGAATCAACTTATATGAACGTGCAGCTTTAAATTAAGTAAGAGCATCTAAACTTCATTATATGTGGTACCCTAGAAGGATCGGATGAATGAAGAGTTTACAATAATAGCTCAGCACAATAATTACAGCAGTCGCAGATCTGTTGTTTTGAATTTCATCCATAACCTTCAATTTGGGTTTCACACACATACATACCATTGTAGAATTGTCATTTCAGTTCTGCTTTGCATATAATTTTGTTTAGCATTCTCAATTCCACCTGCCACTTGTACTACATCACATCTTTGTGACAGCTTTCTCTCAAGCTAACAGTTCTTGGCAATGCACAGTGGATTAAAATAATTCTTATTAATATTTTACCATATCACTCTATTCTAATACAGCTCCGTAATTCCATCTTCCTCTCAGCACTGATGTGTTTCTCTGAGCTCAAAAATCAACCTAAACTGATTAAAATATTTTTTAAAATGCATATTTTTTTAAAGAATCTTGAATTACACATTATTTTAGTAAAAGATGTAAAGGTCAGAGTTAAGTACTGCAGTTCCAAGAACATAGTGTTTTCAGATAAAGTTGTTCTCTCCTTTCAATTAAAATATGAACTTCTGTTACTTTGAAAACCACCTATTTCAGATATAAAATATATACTTACCATTTTAAACAATGCAGCAACTTCTTTATTTCTAGAACTTAGTCTAACATTTCAGTATGATCTGACCTATTAATTTCACACTCTAAATATTTAAGCCACTTGGTTAAAATTAAAAAAATTCCAGATATATGCTGAGAAATCATTAATCATTTACATTTTTTTTTAATACCTTTCATCCAGGAAAATTAAGAATAGTTTTATGGATTTAACAGGAGCTCGTTTGCCTGTTACTGTAAAGCAATACTTCTGCAAAGCAGTGCTTCAGATGTTGAATCATTTAATAATAGATAGCAACCTTCCACAGAAAGTAAAGAGTAATTTATCCAGCTGAAGTTAGAAATTCAATAATTTAATTTCAGGGTAGTACCGTAGATCCACATTGGGGCATTGGCTGATACTGGAGTGGGGAGAGCCCTCTGGGAAAGCATTCACCTTGAGGCATACAAAATTGTGCCTGTACAGTCTCTACCGCTATTGATAGGTTTGTGCTGCTATTTGGAGCTGGCTATCGTGGTGACGATGGCTCTACTGAAAAACAAACTCAAAATCAGAAATGTCATTTATTTTTCCAAAAAACCACAAGCATGGATGAGAGCCTTGGTTGATATAATGCTAGGCTGGGCTTCAACTCAGGAAATGACACAGCCTAAATGATTTCATGATGTCAGTGGTACTGCAGTACCTCTTAGCCAGTATACATGGTATTTCCTCTAATGATGATCCCATATGCTTAGTCTGTCATGCATGTTTCTGGTAAGCACTGTGACACCTCTTTTTCATTTTACTTATTAACTCCTGTCCACATTATCTTCTTCAGTCAGTGTTTGGTCAGCTTGCTACAAGCCTCAAGGCAGGGCATATATTCATCTTAAGAAAGAAATAGGACAAGACAGCAGTTCGGAAGGAATTTATGTGAAGTCTGAAGTAGAGCAAGTGGCCATGAACACATTCAGTGAGTGTTTCATAGCACGTAGGGGTAATCTGCCGTTTCCCAAGGTCCAATTTGTGACCTAAGCCCTGTCAGATCTGCTACCTGTCTAGCTGAGAAGACTGCCTCTGGCCCCCAAATGCAATGTGGCAACTGAAATCAGCTAATGCCCTAAGGCCAGCCCTACTCTGAAAAAAAGAAGCTACTTCAGCACCTTTACTACGCTCCTGCCTTATTGACTTGAAATAGGCCGTTGTCGGACCCCTAGGACATGCTGCGAGGCTTTTTGGTATTGTGTTTTAAAAGTGCTGAAGGGAAGATGCAGTGGTATTATTATTAATCATTGGCTCTGCATAGCTACTGAATTAGGTATTTTGTGATTACTGGTTGTTTTCTTTCTACACTGATTATAGTGTTTATTCACCAGTTTTCTGTGCTTTATTTTGGTTGGTTGAAGTGCCTGGAGAACAGATAGTTCTGGTCCTTTTATAAATTCAGAAGAAAAATACAAAATAAGACAAATATAATCTGCTGTGGCATTAACTTACGTTCAAGAAAAGTGAACTACTTAGCTGATTTGCAGCTTTAATTGTGCTTTTCTTGATGCAGGGTAAAATCCTATCCTCAGTGGAAGAAGCTGTTCTGGGGAACAGGCAGAGCGCCAACCGCATGTTGTTTCAAGACCCACCCTGCCATCCTAGGAGAGGCAGCCAGCCATCCTGGGCACAGAGGCGTGCGCTGCTACTTATTTCAGGAATGACTAGCATCTCCTCAACCACAGATAACATTAAACTAACTGGCCAAAAGAGGCCTAATTATAACTCCTAGCCAGCCATCTGTGCTCCCTCAGGCTGGCTCCGGGAGTGCAGGACCTGTGTCCCACCCTAGTCCTACCCAACCCCTCCTATCTTTTTCCCCAGTGATGGAGAGTGAACTAGAATGCAACTGCAAAGTGAACTGGTTCATGGAGCCGATTCAGAAATTGAGGAGCTGAAAAGCATGGTTTTGTTCTCATGAGTTTTCAGTTCAGCTGCATGAACTGGCTAAGCAAACAACTGCAGGTTTGCCAGTACCTAAATGAGGCTGATGGCAGGAATACAGAGCTGCGGGTGCAGCAGTGAACAGTTGAACCTGCAGGCTCAGCTGCTCTCTTGAAACTTGCTTGTGTATTATGTTGGCCCCTTACTGCTAGAAAGCCAGGAAAAGAGCACGAGGTATCTCCCCAGCAGCATATGTGCAAACCAAAGAGAATTTTTCCCTTAAACTTATTTCCTGAACCTATTTTGTAAATGTTTTCCTAAAACATAAACCTGAATTTAATAGAACTATTTGGACATGAATTATTATTATATTTAATTTGGGCAAATTAAAATCTCTCTCTTTAAAGTCTCATCTCTACCCTGCTCATTAATGAATACCGTAGCTAGGTTCTCTTTTTCTGTCCACCTAGTTCTAGGCTAACTGCATATGAATGCAATTTGTTATTCCAAATTCCAGATTAGTTATTCCAGATTCAGACTGGTATAAATGAAAGCACAAATTCTCCCAAATGCTGTATCTTAACTTAACTAACCAAGCAGGAAAAAACAGTAACAAATGTTCTCTCCAGGAAAAATAAACAAACCAGCAAAAATTCTATCATTTCAACCTAACACCATTTAAAAGAACAAGAAAAGAAGATGAAGCATGCCACTGCAAAACCTAAAATCCACCTCCCACAATGTTAGCAAAGTTTGACATTTTTAGCTGCATCGTCTCACTGTTATAAACTTTCTCTTGCAATCTTTTAAAAACATTTTACACATTGCTTGTGCTTTGTATAAATTCACATGAAAAGGTAGCGTACATATTTTAAACCATCTAATATGCTTTGATTTTAAAACTTAAATCTTTCGGTAAACCTTCCTGTACAGTAAAGACTGCCAGCTTCATAGCCTTGGAAAGCCCTGTGATCCTGATTCTTTAAAAAAGAAAATAAGTGTAAAAGTTATTATATTAGATAACTTGGAAAGGTTTCTGAAAGTTAGGTACAATGTTCCTTTTTGCCAGAGGCCACTACTTAATCATCAGTGCACCCTGCACTCTGCATATGAAGGTTTTAATAAAACAGATCTAATAGACATTTTTAAGAGTCTCTACCCCTTTAAAAGTGGTTGGTGCACACATAATGTGCCATCATCTAAAGAATTATTGGCACAGATTTGATGACCTACAAAATTAAGCCATAGCTTCACTATTTCAAACTTGAACTCATGAAACCTTTGAACTCATTACATTATCACTCTGTTCTATAGATACAGAATTGAACTTAAAATCAATATATAATCCAATTACTAACCTTGTGAACAACAGACAGATCTTTCCCAATATTCTTTTTCCCCCTACTGTAAATGCATACATGGGCTGATATAAAGATTTTTGGATGTCTAGTGCTTTATAACATATTTCATGTTTGCAAAAGGAACGTGATTTTGATGACCTCAAATCAGAAATCCCATTTTAAAAACCACTCTCCACCCAAATACTGGCAATATCTAAACAAAACATCCTCAGAACATCAGAAATGGGGCATTCACATCACCACCACTTGAAAATAGAGCTCCATGTGCGTACTAAAAGGACACATCCTGTAAGTTAAAGCCTAGATGGTGTATACGGCACAATGAGCATTTTGGGGGAAGAAAAATCTTTTGATTCTCCTTGGTTTGTACAGCATCTATATTTTCATACTAGACTTTTCAGTTTGGCCTTCACTGATGTACTGTAGATCCCACTTGGGAATTTAGAATGGTAATTTTTTCCCCCCACTTCCTTCCCTTGAACAATTAAACTGTAATCTGCACTGCAGCAATAATTTACAATGTGGCTCCAGG
Source organism: Sula dactylatra (assembly GCA_013389905.1). Classification (NCBI taxonomy): domain Eukaryota; kingdom Metazoa; phylum Chordata; class Aves; order Suliformes; family Sulidae; genus Sula; species Sula dactylatra. The sequence continues at coordinate 45,527 of WEKW01018578.1, read as the reverse complement.
CAAAAAGCCTACTGCAGATTCTCTGTTAGAAATGCTATTAACACAGCTAATATCAAGGTCATTCTCAAAGCCTGTCAAGAGCATCTATAGAAGTTCCCCATCTTTTTGCATATGGTTAAGCTTTAAGGTTGATTACATTAACAAATGCACATAAGATCTGATTTTACTGAATGAGGTGTAACTTTTATTGCCAAATTATTTTAATGGCTTGGGAAGCAGAAGCTCCAAACATAAATGCATCTCCAACAGAAACGTTAGTATACAGTCTCATTTAAAAGTTTGCAGAGACAGTATGTCTTGATACTGTGACATATAAACATAGTATTTTGGGGTTTTTTTTAGGGAGTTGAAATTCTGACCTCTGTATATTTTCTTACATACTGATAAAATGAACTAAACTTAAAATAACCTGTTACTTCAATTGCTTGTAAGTTTTAGGCAGTTGGCAGTAAATTTTCTTTTATATAAATAAATGTTATCTCATTACCAACAACCTCCATTAGGATCTAGCAGACCATGAAATAGACTTTGCAAGATCAAGCAATGTGCTAAGGCCCAGAAAAACATTATTTTAGCTCCCAGCTTCAGAAATTATGAGGGAAATGAAGCACTATATTACAGTTTGAAGCACACACACTAAATAAGCCTTTTTAGTCAAAGCATTAGGAAAGAGAAGTGCAGATTACTCATAACTGTGAAAAGTACAGTTAGGTTATTTGGCACCTGCTTCTTAGCTTGATTTCCTACTGGTTTTAACTTCTTACAGAATGTGCTTTTTGCAGAGGAGAGGTTGTAATGCTTCTAATACAGGATAAGGGAGCGCTCATTTTAGACACTAGGGGAGACAAATATATTCTAACACATTACCAGAAACAACTTTCCTGTTCAGAGCAAAAAATATTTACAGATCTACGGTAAGAAAGAAATCAAAGTAAAGCAAGAAAAGGCAAAAATATTGTCCTGAATGCTAACTAAATTATTAGAGCTTTTGTTCTGTTTGACTAGAAATAATGTCCAGTTTATAAAACACACTAAGCTTTACATACCTTCATGAGCCTAAAAAGATACATTTTAAGTCAGTTCACTAAAATAACATAGGATCAGGTTTTGTTCCCCAGATGCCATAAGACATCTAAAACTCAAACCAAATATAAACTATCAACCAAATACGGTACTGACCCATCATATCTTCAATCAGCACTTTGTGGAAGAACAGTGATTTTTTTATTTTCACTTTGTAAAAGAGCAAGCTATTGCACCTGGCTTCAGACCTGGCAAAGACTTCAAGACTTGTGCAGGGGGGTAAAAAAAAATAATTAGGAAAAAAAAAAAATCACAGAGGGAACAAGGTTTTGATTGGCAGTGGGTGGTTCAGGAAGGAGGCCTGTGGAGGGGTTAGGGTTAGCCTGTTTTCCTATGAAGGCAGTGCTTACACAGCCACACTGCCTGTCAAGACAGGTTTTAAACCTTTGGCTGATTTCAGACAATTCTGAAAAAGGAGCTGTGGCTTCAAACTTAATCGTACTCCTCAAGGTTTCTTGTCAGCTTGCATTTATCAAGAAGAGAGACCCAAATTAGTACATTCCAAGAAAGAGGGAAGATTAGCAGAATTCAACCATTAAAGATTTTTGCTTGTCAGCAACTATTGGACTCTCCTAACCATAGCACTGCTGTCCCTGCCCTGCAGCAGGATGGTAAGCAGGGGAAACCAACTTCTTCTGGGGACTTATGGTCCACAGCAAAGAATTTTAATTCACTTAATACCTTAAGAAACAATTTGTATCTCTTAGCTAAAGAAAAGAAAATATATTTTCCAATCTGCGAATACCATACAAAAACATTTGAAAAAGAGAAAATATTGTGAGTCACAATAAGAATGCTTTCAAAATTCTGTATTTAGCACTTCTTCCAGCCTTACTTTTTCATATCCATATTTGAAATTATCAGAATCGATTTTTAAATTACCATTTAATTTAATATGACCTTACGTATGTAATAATTGAAACCAAAGTTTTGTGACACTGAAATCAAACTATCACAATAAAATTATAATAAGGATAATGGCAATAAATAGTTTGTAGCAGTGCATTCAAATATAAGCATATAGCTGCTTTAAGTTGTCCATAATTGATAAATTAAACTCACTTTTGTGAGAATTTACAGTGCACAAATTTTCTCCAGCAATTCCAGTTTTTGTTTTTCAAAATATTAATAGTGATCAAAATTCTTTTCAGAATGTGCAGTTATTCTGTGTAATTTTTTATCTTTGATTCTACACCATTATTATAAAGTCAGAACAAAAAGAGAAAAAAATATTTTGTTTGCCATGTTAGTGATGTTTATGGTAATAGTAATTTTACAGCTTAAAACTCCAGGTATTATAAACTCTGTATTCTTAAAAAAAAAAAGGGGGGGGCAGGTATTTGCAACCAATTTCTCTATATTCTCTCTCCCAGATGACTCCAAAATGATGCTGTCTCTTATGTATTATATTATTTCTCCCAGGCCATGCTCTTGAAATCACTTAAAAAGCTTCCAAGATGAGAGATCTCAAGAGCTTAAGACTAAGACTGTAATTCCTTTGGGTGATTATACATTTTTCAACTCTAGCTGATAAACAATAAAGGCCAGAAAAATCAAGCAACACTTTTACTGAAACTCACTTGTGCCCCGTTCCTGCAGCTCCTCTGCTGTGTTATATCCTGCAACAACACACAGACTTGGCAGCAAGCACACCTCAGCACAGCCACTGCTTTTCACTGTTCTCTTGGTCCAGCTTCCAGGTCTTTGGGGCCATTTGCCATAATTTTTATTATCATGCAACTAGTTGGAAATCTATATCATCTGTGGGACTCTGAGTACAAGATTAAACTTTCCACCACTGTTTACAGACGTATTTCAGACAATTTGAAATATATAATAAGCTGTGCAGCCCATGGAACCTCATGTTCAAAAAAGTAGCCCAGCCCTGTGGTGTTGCTGAGGTAACAGGAAATCATTAATTTCTATGGGGAGAATTTTAACTGCTAAAAACTCAAATCCATTTGAGAAAAGTACTGCGGGCACTAATTTGTCTGTTTTTGAGAGACATAAGCTCACTCACTGCAGGGCTCTCCAAAGAAACCATACTCAAAAAAATCACACTGCTGCTCTGAAGTGGATTTAGTCCTTTTAATGACTTCAAACAAATATGAATTATTTTATATGTGTTCCAGTATAGCTCCTCTCATCCAATTAGCTAAGTGCCTGGAGCTGTCTCTCAAGAGTTAACTTCCATTCATCCCTTCCTGCCACGGTTAAGACAGCCCTGCATAGCTCTTTCCCACAGAGCTTTTCTCAGCCAGTCAGAAAATATTTCCCATTCACCTCATTATAATTAGGTCATGTTCAATGAACCACGAGTCATTTGAGATCAGTTTATCATCTCTCCTAACAAGACAATATAACCCCCAAAATCCAAGAGACTTAAACTAAATATTAATTGTTGAAATAAATAGTTGAAATACCATCCTTACATATTTTCCCTTGTAACAGTAGCCCTCGTTTCTCTTTTGTGGTTTCACCTGGGTTGTTTTTGTACTGGCTCTGGCTGGGACTGTAGCAGCCTGTATAGTGCTGAGGTTCGGATTTGTGGCTACAACAGTCTTGACAATACACAGAATGACAGAATGGTAGGGGTTGGAAGGGACCTCTGGAGACCCTCTCATCAACCCCCCTGCTTGAGCAGGTACACCCAGAGCAGGGGGCACGGGACTGAGTCCAGGCGGGTTTTGAATATTTCCAGAAAAGGAGACTCCACAGCCCCTCTGGGCAGCCTGTTCCAGTGCTCTGTCACCCTCAAAGGAAAGAACCAATGTTCTGGCTATTGCTGGACAGAGCTTGCGCCCTGCCAAGGCCTTCCCTGTTTCCCACTCTGCGTCCCCAGGAGCAGGCCGGCAGCGGGCAAGAGGCTGGAAGGGGACACAGCCAGGAACGCCCAAAGGGCCACCCCATGGCACCTAGCCCCGTGCTCAGTAAAACTGGTGGTAGAGGAAGAAGCAGGGGGTTGTCTTGCCAAGGTGGCTGTTGCTCAGAGACTGGCCGGGCATTCCTCTGCTGGTGGGAGGTGGTGAGCGATTGCCTTTGCATCGCTTAAGGGTTTTTTCCCTTCGCTTATTAAAATATCTTTATGGCAACCCAGGAGTTTTCTCGCTTTTACTCTTCCTGCTCTCTCCCCCATCCCACCAGCCACTAGCCTGGACCTATTTGATGTTATGACCATTCACTGCTCAGGTGCCAAAGTTACCAGACATTTAGCACAGATGTTTCTGCATTCAACTTCCTTCCTCCCTCAGAAATGAGTGTGTCATAATTTATGGAATAAAAGTCAGAGGCAGCGAGGGATCCAACCGCCATTGACTTTCCGCCTCTGAACAATTTGCCTTTGTTCTTTTAAAAATATTTCTGGAAATGCTTCTATCCCCCGAAAAACAATACAGCTTCATTGCCATGTTACTTAACGAGCCATTGCACATACAATGTTTGGCAAATAAATAACAAACTAATCAGAAAAACCACTCTTCCAAAACAACTGAATACAGCTGGGGGTACGTGTGCTACCACATATTATTAATGGATTTGCAAAACAAAATAGAAAATACAAAAACCATATATTATCCAGCATTATTGGCTTAATCACCTCATTTTTAAATAGTCAGGCTTAAAGATTAATTGTTCCAGATGGCACTCAGGTGATAATATGCAGCTTCATTGACAATGTCTACTAGAGATGTTTTTAAAAAAAATTGCAAATAAAAGCACAGTGTTATGGCAGCATTGTGAAAATGGGTTTCTTAGCTCTTGAAGGTTTCACAGAAAAAAAGAGGGTAGCATTAAATATGATATAGAGCTATACAATAAGAAACACAGACAAAAAATAAAATCTGTGTTTACCTGCTAAAAGGCAAACTGTGTCTGTGGAATAGACCCATGGAAAACCCCAGTGACCATGTATGAATGCTTGGTGAAAATGACAGCTCTGCACATCTCTCATCAAGGATTAATGTGTGGAATCTGAAATACGTTTTGTTTTACTGTAACTGCATTTAAAGGTTATGAGCCATATGTAATGAAAGTGTGACATTTCAGGAAACATTCATCTCTTAAGTTCAAAATACTGAAGAACCTTTCACATTTTTAACCAGCTCTCCTATGCACACACTACTAGAACAATAACTTTTAATTTTTACCTTTTAATCTCATTTGGGAAATATTAAATGACAGTCCCACATTCATATATGCCTCTGGTATCAGAAAATCCATGCCTATAAATCTGACATCCATGCACCAGCATTTTGCTTTGTCTGTTTCTTTAGCAGAATTTCCTGAATATAATATTTTCCTTTTTTATTTTCTTTTTTTTTAGGTAATATTCTAAAAATTTATATTTCTAAAAGTAGATTTTAAATCACTGTCTGAAAGACCCTCTCCATTAACTATAGAAGGACCAAAGTATAAGAACTTAGGCAATTAAGAGGTGATATTCAGACTGCCTCTCAATGAAGCCAATACTTTAAAAAAAATTCCTCTCTTATCTCACCATGTTAAAATAAATTTTAAAACAAATTTTAGTTTCACTAAGGTTAAAATTTCAAAATAACCACTCAAAAGACAGTTTCAAAAATTCAAAGCAGCAAAACTGACTACCTTTGTGTCCCTTTTGTAAACCAAGGAAAAACAGTGCTACAGTGCCTACTAAGGAGCTACTCTCCTCCTTTGCAAGTATATTTAATAAATACATTAGCTTTTTCCTTATGGAATAAGTACTAGAGATATGTGTAAAGGACATTGTCTTTTATTAAATCAGTCTACTCAATTTACTGCCCTCCTTCAGTCAAATATTATTCCAACTCTAAGAGGAAGTTGAAGAGATCAACCTTTTTTTAAATGTTTGTCTGATTATAGATTTAAGTTAGCAGAGAAGCAAAATTAAATGGAACCATCAGTTTCCACACTTGTTATTCAACAGCTGGAAAAGAAACATATACAGACTTATATCTCTAAAATTTACAGAACATATTCTTTTCACTATTATTACAGCCTTTTGGTTGCATGATCAATCTGATGTAGTCATCGTAATAGTTTCCTAAATATTTAATTTGTTTTTAGTTTTCTATCCTGGTTATTAAAAGTAAAAACTAATGTTCAGCAATCTCAATCTCAGTGCGTATTAAGGTTACATTAAATCTAGACACAATTAATTTCCTCTGGTGTCTAATAAAGGTTTCCTGAAAGGATGCATGCACTTAACGGTCCTCAAACACATTTTAAAATAACACAAATATAAACTTGATTCTGTGCAACTTCACTTAAACTTCAGTTTAAGGTGAGCGTTTAAGTGCTTTGCTGAATCCATTCAGCATTGTGGTATGGAGAAGATTACAACGTTTAAATGCTAATCTTTCAAACCCAGTTTTTATTAGGACAGACTTGTTCTGATCCTTTCAAGCTGACAGGAAAGCAGTGGAGTAAACAGAATCAAGAGCATAAAGAAATCTTTCTCTTCTTTCCAAGATAGAACCAGTAACCAGTTAGGCTGGTGAACTATGACAGGAGCTTACAGTGCTGTCTAGGTTTGTTTTACTGTTACCTCCTCCCACACCTTTTGCTGTGGGCTACATTAGCATGTAGGCTAATGCCTAAATTGTTACTCTCTGGGTCAAGATTGTCTCCTTGTTTCTCTGTTTCACAGAGATCTTTCACAGGAGGCTTGGTCCTTGCAGAGCCTAGCCATTACCATAACATAAATTACTTCTACTAACAGTTGTATAATTATTAATGCTACTACGTATGTCATACACAGAAAGATTTCTAACAGCATAATAAACAAGTCCAGGCTTTGCTTTGATGTATGTGACCCCGTTCTTGAACAATACTAAAGTACAACCTTAGCACTTAAACATTATACACCTCTTCCATTTATGATCTCAGTGCAGTTGCAATCAATATTCCCCTCTCTGAAACAGCTCTCTACAAATACCAGTCTTCAAAAACTGGTAGAGTCTCTGGTAACTGCACCTACTGGTAGTACAACAGTAAGGGAAAGTCAACCCTTTGATTTTAAAACTTTACACAAACCTTGACACTATGCCTTCACATAGTACTCAAACATTACTTCATGGAAAACCCAGCAGTAGATGTCGTTTCATTGGGGATAAATGTGTGACAGACTCGTCTGTCTCCAGCTAAACCGCAGTGACCTGCACCACACTTCAACGCGGTACATGCTAGCAGCAAAAGAAAAGTGCTGCCTAGGGGAAAGGAGACAGGAACTAGGTGTGTTTACTATATTTTTGGTAGAAGAGTTCACAGAACCCTTCCCCTACTTTTCTGGACTATCTGTCTTCAAAACACAGCATTGTCTTCCAAGGACTTCTAGAGGAAGGACTTCTCTGGGACAGAGTGGAATAGCAGGTCAGGAAGTGAATTAATTCAGTACTTTGAGAGATCTCTCCGGGGATTTTCAAGGATTCATGACCACGTCAATGCTCGACTTGATTCAGAGTGAGAACGTCCCCTAGGTTCCTATAACAGGGCAAAACCTTTAAACACTCTACATCTTATTAACTGTCCATGAGGGTGAGTAGGTGAGATGGTCTCAGATTCTTTTCTTTCTTTTTATTTTTTCCTTTTTAATTTCTCCAGGCATTGTTTTGTTCCACTGAAAACCAAGGTGGCATCTTTTTTTACAGAAATCTTACTGTTATACATTGGTTAACTGTAATGAAAAGATCCTCTATCACATGGTATTATTAAAATAGAGATCTTATGCACAGCAAACAGGGGAAGTGAGAGGGTTGCCGTAGTCTGCTGTACTATTTAACTGGCAATTAGCACACCTATTATTTTATTCCTACTTTTTTCACTAGGAAAACAAGTTGGCAGTTAAGAGGATATCATCTAGAATTTACACTATTAAAGTAGTTAAATATTACTGGTTTTTAGCATATTCAACAAGATAAATGCTTTCCACTTCCCACACTCAGCTTTGAAAATGTGGTCTGTAAGTGTTAAAACATTCCCAAACACACTGGGAAAAAAAAACCTGCAGATGTACAAACCAGGATGAATCAAAAGGGTGCCTGTGAATATTTTGACCCTAAAACTGTACCCAATACATAAAATATATACATTTTAGAAACACTGCCTGGTTTTGATGCCCCTGAATGCATACAACATTTTTCTTAATAGACCAAGTTACTTCAAAGCATTTCTGACACCTTGGACTTCTATTCAAAATTACAAAACCCTCCATGGTTTGTCAAAGTCCTACAACATCAAGGGCTGCTTACAGTTATCTGTAAATAAGACAGCTAGCGAGAACCTAGAGGCCTTATCAAAAGCCTAGAGAATAATGGGCCTCAATTAAATATATCATTAAATAACATAGATCTTTGAATTGCAACCATACGATCTGAATACACTGTTAAGTAGTTTTCTTGTAGGGGAATCATCTGATCATACATTTCGGCCATTGCGAAATACTGCTCAGTATCCCTTTTTATTACATCAACTGATAGACAGTCAGATATTGGTGAAAGAAAAGTTGCCTAGAAACTGGGCTTAGTCCAGTCACAGTAACTGCAAAGGAATCTCCAAGATATATGGCTATTCCCAGAGTTAAACACTGTTTTCAGCTGGAACCTGGCAAAGGCTCACTGGCTGATACCTGCCACTGTGGGCTTCCTTTTGCAAGCTACCACTTTGCATCAAACTGAACTAGGAAATAAGATATCCCAAGCCCTTTGAACTCTAAAAGGAGGTGAAGCATTCTGTCTCTACCTGCATGCTGCTGCACTAACATTTTTGTTACCTGAAGAGCAACCAGTGTCCACCAACACTTGGCCTTAGACTCCTTTGTCACTAGGTAAGGGAAAACATAGGTCAAATTTATTCTGGCTCCTGATTGCAAAGCAGAAAACAGTTACCAAAAGGAAATCGATAGAACAAAAGATCAACATCTACCTGGAACTCAGGGTGATTATGGGCTGCTGAACAGACTTCCTTCCGTGGACATCTCTCAGCTGCCTGGACTGAGGGTCTATTTCAGCAGACATCCTCCTGTCATTGTTTCTTCTTTGGAAGAAACAACTCTTACCCTGGTTCATGGTCTTCTAATTATATTTCTTTCTCTCTTGCTAAATATTGAGCACAAATAAATCTTAAAAACAGATCCTCACCCCCCCAATATCTGCTTTTCCTGCGATTCAGTATGCTGATATCATTGTATACCAGATGCAAATTACCATGTGTGGCTCACTGGGAACAAAAGCTCTTCTGAATGTAATCTTTTCTCTCTGAAGGACCTTCCAGTATAGGGTTTTTTTTAGACATGGTTGACTCTCCCTACAATGCATATGAAATAAGAGCAGTTTGACTTACAAGCCTCCTGCTATGGCATGTTTTCATTTAGCCCACTTTCTCTATCCTCAGCAACTACGTTTGGCTTATTGCAATACTTCCTAACTCACTGTGTGCACTTAGAAACCATTTATCACTCAGACACCATACTACTAATACCATTTTCAAGTTATCTCCAGCATTTTTATAGAGACGGAACACATCACAGAAATGGGTGGATTTAAGAAGGTACTGCGTTTGGACTGTGCAGCACCTTCTTCCCCACGAACACTGCGGGCAGGGAATCCACCAGAGAGCTGTAAAAGAAGAAATTACTTCAGAAATGTTTTCAATATTAATATAAAACTATACAAGGAATAAGTTTTTTTAATAGCTACTTACTGTAACACAGTCCTGTGTTACATCAAAAGACTCTTAAGCTCACCATAACACAATGATTATAAATGACCAAAAGGTGTTTTGCAGATATGTAAATCTCCTAGATGTCTTTATCAGACAGGCAAGTCCTGTTTTTGCACACATCTTCCAGTCACTTGCCTATACCCATGGAGTACAGTTTCCCATATGCCTTGACACTTCATCCTACAAGTTAGAACAGGCCTAAGAATGTTAAATTTTAATAAGAACCTCTCTACCTCGAAGACTATGAATTATGACTACTTCTGATCTATCAATGATTAAGACATTGTCACAGGTAATATATTTAATTGCAGTTTTTGTGCAGCCTGTTTTCCTGCCCTCTCTGTGACTGTTCTGGTATCTAAACAGTAACATGGGTTCCCTCCTTTAACTTGCCAAACACAATGTAAAGACATGAAATAGCCTTGAATTAATAATACACATATTTTGAAGGTTTTACTTTCTCTGGAAGGGAAGATGGGAAATAATAACAGAAAGTAAAAACTTTAAATATCTAAGACGAAATGTAAGCAGTTGCAAAATGGTTTCTGAAGGTCTTTTCCCTGCCCTTTGAAAGGGACATCATTGGCAAGGCAAAGCATTTCTGCAGAAGACACCTCTATCCTGTGAGCAACTCACCAATGTCTGATTTAAATTTATATCATGGCAACTTTTAAAAATATGCGAGGCCTTAGACTTTATGCACTCAGAGACTGTAACTGTCACACTCCTGATCAGAGCTGCTCATAGTGTCCCCAGTGTGCTTGTACCAGCATTTGTAGTCATCTATTGTTCCCCTTTAAACCCTTATCTCCCACATCTCCAAGTATTAGGTAGGAGTTTTATATATTCTTAAAAAAAAAATTGATGGACAGAAGAAAATATTGCTAATGAGATCCTGTGTCCTTTTTATATTTTCATCAAAGGCTTTCCTTAGGCATATTAAGAAGGGAAAGACACACTTTCTTTTGTTTCACTTCAAAAACACATGTTCTCTCTTAACACTTCATTTTTTGTCCATCAAAAGCAAAATTTAGAGATGTTTAAATACATTTGTTCATTTCTAAAAATCATAAAAAGCTAAATCAAATCACACGATGAGACCAAAAGCATGTTTTAAATCCTGTGCTTAAATCTTGTCTTTAAAATTATTGTGAAATACTACAAACTAGTGCATCTGGTAATCTAATTCAATTGTCCACAACGTGGGCTCCAAAGAAAAATAAGTAAAACAGCAATCTGAGCCAGCTTTTTAAAAAAAGCTTTAAAAGCTGCTTTAAAAACTAACGGCATAAATGACCATATAAGGCTATGTTTCCATCGTCTGAACTCCTTACTTACAGGTACCTCATTTTTCAAAACGTAGACTTACAAATTAAGAAATATTAATTGTAAGCCAAAGAATAGCAAGGTCTGTTTCTTGCTGGAATAACTCTTTAACCACTACAAATCTGAAATCTTGTTAGGAATGGTCTTCCAAGTCAAAACAGTACATCTTTAATTTGAAAGTTATCTTCCTTGACTCAGAAGTCCACTATTAATATTACTTAAGTGGAGTACTGCCAGTATCCATTTAAACCATGTCTGCAGTCCATTAGCCATCCCAGTGTTTGGGTACCTGGCCCTGAACCATTGACTTCGCTGGGAACTGCCAGATAATCAAAATATACCACTGCTCCACAATTACTAAACACCTTTCCTTGTGTTTTAACTCACCTCTTTAGTTCAGGTTAGAGATCACTGAATTTGAAGGGCACTTTTACACCATAGTAGCTTATCTAGTTGGAGATACAAGTTAGGATTCAGATATCATTTTTATACAGAATGACACCTCAGTCTATATATCACATATATCCCATTTTTGAATATGTGATATGAATATAAATACGTATTTTGAATATGGGATTTTGAAAATATCACATTTTCAAAGAGGATCAGGGCAAAAAAAAAAAATTGTATGGCATTGTCATACAAGATGACATAGGTCCTACAGGTCTCCTAAAGCAGGCAGGATCCCATAACAGGATGACTAAAAGAGTCCTACAATCTCACAACAGATACACGTGGATCTGTGGAATCACTAAGGAACCGCTGTGCTTTACCTTGGTGATTTTCTTGGGTACTTGCACATATGTATGTTATTGCTCAGGTGCTCAGGCAGAGGCTAAATAGGATCCCAACTAACAGCCCCTTTTTCACACAAACACTGTAGAAAAATGTTTCCAGCAGTACATTGCTTGCAGTGTATAGCAGCACACAACACAATATACGCTTATGCAAGCAGTACTAAACAAGCATATCTGGATCAATGTGTCAGAGCTACAAAAATTTTACCTGTGATCCACTAAACATTATTCTGTATCTAACGTAGGCTTAATTAGTAACAGAGCATGCAAGTTTGAACAACTTGTGATTAATTTTTATGTATTCTGTAAAAATCTCTAAGATGAAAATCATGTCCCTCTTAACAAAGTTATCATTTTTCTTAACTATTTCATCCTACATCTATAAAAGATCTGCTCTGTTTTCTTAATCACAAAAGGAAAAAAACCCACAGATTTTCCATTTGTACAGTGCATATATTTCTTTTCTTTCCTCTCTCTGATGCTCGACCTGTCTGCTTGTCATGATCACAATGCAAGTCTGACATGACATGGTACCTTACATGATCTGTGCTGTGACCTATATGATTCTGACTAACAGAAAACCACCCATCACGGGTAAAACACACCCAAGCAATTTGCTATACAGCAACAGCAGATTAATCAACAGAATGGCTCATTGCTTAGATACAAACTCTAGTATGGTTGGGGCATCTCACAGGAGTAGTAATAAATCCGGTCTAGGAAGGAAGTCCATAGAAGCACTGGTGGTTAAGGCTTGTCTTCTGCTGAGCCAAGGCCAGGTCATAGCACTGCTCTTCAGCACCTGAACTCCTGCAATGCTCCTTTTCTGCTGAGACACAGAAATCCCCATCACAGCATTTCTTTTTTTCAGTGTGTATTGGGTAAATTCCAACATAATATATGATGCTTTAGTCAAGTTGTGCTTGCTTCTGCCATGCAGGGATAGCATTCTTTGTTTCACTTGTCAAACCACTATTTCTAATTTCTCGACTTCTGCTACATTGTAATCTAAGGCTGGTGAACTGATACTTCTCCAAATCAGCTAGCATATGAATAGCTTTGTGATATTTTAATATTTGCTAAAAACAAGATTGATGGCAATGCACCTATGGAAACTTCTAATGCAGCTACTGCTTGCAGTCCCAGAAAATTTTAATTCACACAACTACACCTCATATTGTGGCTAATGAAATGACACCTAGAAATAGAACACACTTTTTTTTGCATAATAGAGAAGTTCTGATAAACTACTAATAAAGAGCAGTGCTAGAGACCAAGGACAGGTATTACTCCGACCAGGACAGGACATGTGTAACTGCAATTGTATCCGCACCACACATCAATTTTAGTGATAACAGACAGGAAAGAGAGGGCCTCCTGGATAAATCCAAGCCTGATACTTTGATGGTTCTAGTGGGCAGCCAAAGTTCAATGTACAAAATAGACTGCTAGCCCAAATACGGAAAAAAGTGTCTAGAAACAATCATAATATAAATATATGGTTACACTTAGCAAAAGTGTTTGCAATTACTGCTTATTTATGGAAATAATTCACATTAAAATTACAAAATTCTACTTAACAAAGCACCAATATAAATTTCTAAAAAGTGACCCTTGCAAGATTTTAATATTATGAAGACAGCATAATGAGATATGTCTCATGAAGTGAAATCAGATAAACTCCAGACAAGTATGGAATGCAGAATAAAAAAAGACATAACAGAAAATCCGCTGTAAGAATATATTCTCTCCTTTTCACAAGATTTTAGCCTTAACGGGGGAGTACAGTTGCTCCAACACACAGGAATATTCTCATGTCTCCAGAACCCAGGCATTAAAAGAAACAGACTGCCTCAATTCTGCATGTAGTGAATGACAAGAGACGGGGTCCTTATGGGTGCATTTCAGAATTCCTACGATGGGCTCTGTTGAGGACCACTGGACATCTAGAAGTCAGACTGGCAATCCTTCTCTGAAATTCCTGAGAAAACATCTAAAAGTATATAAGGCTAGTATTCCAAATCAAGACAACATAACCACCTTCATAATTACCAGAACAATCAATAATCACAGTTCCTTATCAGTAAGGCACTAAAATATAAACACAGCAGTGGCATGTAAGCTCAGTTATCACATTAGAAATCAAAAAACTTACTTAAGAATGACTTAAAATATGAATAGGAAGATCATTAGTCTGTTCCAAACAATATCTGGTTATAGATTAACACGGGTATAAGATCAGGTTTTAGGTATTTAAGACATCAGATCTGTTGATCAAAGTGACTTAGATAAAAAAAACAAAGCAGGGAAACAAGGTTATCAGACCTTTCACAAGTAAAACACTTCCATTAAGTAAAACATCAGCCTTAGCCGAGAACTTGGGAGTCCAATCAGAATTTTGCAATAGCAGCTTAAGCTAAATATACATATATGTATATACATGTGTGTCGATATATACAAATTTCATTATATATGTTTATATAAGTAAAATTTGTATATATATGTACATACATGTATATACATTTGTATATATAAGTAAAATTTGGATATGACATTTGTGAAAAATAGATAAATGACATGCAAACTTAAGAACTCAGAGGAAGTTCAATCATTGCAGGATCCTAGTTCTGTCTAGTGAAGAACACATTTAGCTAATACAGTCTGGGTTTACATTAACATTGTGTTTCAGAGAAGTAAGGCAGATTTTAAGTAAATCTCTCAATCACCTTCCCACTTCCAGGTGTTGGTTTGGTGGCAGAGCAGTGTTGATGCATGTGAATCAGGTTCCCTGCAGAGAAAACTAAGCCAGAAGCTCTCATCCATGTGCACGCCAAATGCCTTCCAAGCCCTAGCAGATACATACAAGTTCAAACTGCTAATTGAGCATACACATACTGAAGATGTTCAGCTGAGGAGACAAGTCTCAGTTTAGGCTGAAGCAAAACCTCAGACGTGCACAGCAAAGATGTAGAGGCTTCGGCACCCATGCTACAGTCTGCTGCTCACCTCCTACTGCACTGAACTACCCAGTAGGAGAGACGTAACCCTGTACTAACAGACACAGCAGAAGACAGCACCAGGGAAAGAATGGCTATGCTCAGGGGATGAAGACCTCCCAAGTTTTTGTTTTCTTCCTATTGTATGTGCTGTTAAAGTATTTGGATAATGCAGTCGTATACATGATAAACATCTATAAATTCAGACAGCTGTGTCTAGAAGCAAAGAATTTCTACAAAACTGATACAAAAGGATTTCTGACAGCGTATGTATTTGGTGGTGGGGCAGGTGTACATCACAGGAAGTATATGATGCCCTATAAAACTAGATATTGGTCCATACTTTTGTAGCATAGCACAATTTTTCACATTTTTAAGCACCACCATGCTTCTATTAGCTGTTTTCTTTTTACCCAATCCCCACCTTCCTGAAAGGAATGGGGAATGAGCTGATCCTTTGGTTCAATTGCCAATTAATTATTAAGGGAAAAAAAATATAATGTTAGTAGAAAGCAAATCCAATCTGTTTACACTACAATTGCCCTTAATGATTATGCTGAAAATAAACAGGATATAAAAAGAAGAAACATTTAATATGATATGTATACATAATTTTAGTTTGGCAGAGACAAAATACCACTTCTTCTAACAAAGATATTAACAAAAACTCCAATAAAGTTTTGCATAATGCCTTTGGAAAAAAACCTACAGTATTCCAAGTAACTAGAAAAATAATTAGAAAAACATTGTAATGGAATAGCTGACAGTATCTGCAAAAAGACTGGGAAGAACTGTAACAATGTGTACAGCTGAGAAGGACTGGAAGGTGAACAGCTGAAGGGATAGCTATTAAACTGTTTTTATCTTTCCTGTCAAGTTCTCCTCCTTTGTAAACTAGGAAGTTTTTAAACAAAACATCACCAACAACAAAAATAAACACAACCAACAGCATCTAAGTCAAAGAATGTAAGGCTGCAGTCTGAGAAAGAAACATGTTTTTCCATCCTGGGTCAAGTCTGATGTTCCTCCAAAACAAATGAAGTGACAGCTGCCAGACTTGAAAAAAGAAGTCAGGTGTTCACATATATAGCCTTTATAAAACAGTAAGCAAATTGAGAGAAATCTACATGTTTTTAAAAAAGTATATTGATTAATGCTCCATATTAGAACTAGATAACAAGCAGGAGATGAGTTTCAAGAAACTAAAACCCAAAGCATGCTTTGCCATATTCATGTTAACTGTGCACTTACTGTACAAATATTCTCTGCTCATTCACTGAGTGTGCTGGCTGTTGATAAAGAAAGAGCTCCTTAAAAGAGAGCAATTCTTACAAGTTGTTGACAACTACCTCTGCTTTCTGCCAGAGCTCTAAATTTACCCTTAGGAAAACAAGCACAAGCATGTAAACCTCAACTATCTCAACATATAGTTTCTAAAATGTATCTAAACAAACAACCAGTACTGCTCCTGATACTCTACAAGAAGTGAAATAATTAGGCCCATTACTGGTATCCTAATTTTCTACTGTGAGGCACTGAAGTCAGCAAGTTCAAAATATTCCCCTGATTTTTTATTTCCTCAGAATTCTGATTGTTATTTCTTCGAGCTCTCTCCAGATGGAGGTAGGTCCTTCTTCCCACAGTGAACCCACAAGTTGATTTGCAACACTAAGATAAATTTTCAGTATATGAAACTACAAAAAATCCCCACAAAATAAAAAAACCGTAAGTTTTCTTGTAAGGAAAAAATATCTATTAAAGTCCAGGTGACATAGCTGCACATCAAGAACTGCTAGATTTTACAGGAAACCAGACATTCCTACCCGAGCCTGAACAACCAAAAAAGATGAGAACTTTCAAGTCAAAATTAAACTGCATTAATGGTTGGCAGCAATGAAATCACCTGCTCGACTATTTTGACGAGTTTCAGAATTATTTTTGGAGAAAAAAAGCAAAAAATAAAAATACACTAAATTTTTAAAACCCCATTCCCTTAAAAAGATACAGGGCATCTATATGGGAATCTGTAGTTATAGCAAGGGCACATTAAATGGATGCACTAAGCCTCCATTAAAAATATCAAAAGCTAGAATCTATAGTAAAAGTTAAACATATAAAAAAGCATCATGCTCAGAATAGAAAGATGTGTATTAAAATTCTTTGACTAATAGACAAGCTATTTGAAACCCTGACCTAAAAAAAATAAATGTTCATTTTCTATCTGAATACAAGCTGTATATTAAACAGCCTGTTTTGCTTTGAAGTATATTTTGCTTTCTCATTTCTGTTCTCAGAAGACTGGAGTTAACCCACTAAATATAAAAAACAGGCTTAGATATTTTTTCTCTTAAAGTCAGAACTTTCCTGGTCTGACCTGAACATGCAAGTCGGTATTCATGGCAAACGTACTTTACTAATGCTCCTGAAATTTGTCAAGCTTTTGAACCACACAAAACAGGTATATTCTCATACTTCCAGCGTGGCAACAACAGACTCGTCTTGCTGCCAAAACAACAACTACACAGTGTCCTCGCATCACATCCACACTCTACAAAGACATCTAGCAGCCACAGGGCCTTTCTGCATCTAGTGAAAGCTCATTACTGTAGTGTACCGTACAAGTCAGACTCCCAAAGACTTCTGCCTGGAAGAATAGTGAAATGTATTGATAAAACTCAGGATTAAATATAAAAAGAATTTGATGCTTTGAAGTACCCCAGGCACACTGACACTTGTCAGATCTGGGGAGTCACATTAAAAAAAAGACAAATCAGCACAGGAAAAGATTCTGTAAAGACACCCTAAAATGAAACTGGAAGGAGATAAAGGACTATTTAAATAGTTGTACATCTTTGAACATGATCTGGATGTAATGAAACAGAAAACAAAAAACCGGAAGACATTTAAAGTAGAAATAACAGCAATGCTAATAATGAGTGAACTAATGAGATGAAGGCTACCAAATAAATTAGCAGGTCTGTATATTGCAACTTCAACAAAAAATGGTAGGTGAAAGCTACACTAATGAAGTTTCCATTTGATGGATTTTTAAAGGCTTCGGAGGACTGTGAAATAGAAAGAAACCACGAGGAATTTCAAAAGTGGTTTAAGCAGGCTGTACACCAAATCTTCAAATTGAGCAATATAATTCCCTAATGGCACATTTCTCTGATACTCACTAGACGTGCATTTTACAGAGGTTTCACAGTCCAATCTATCCTAATCTCTAAATCACAGGTTTCAAACAGCATAGGTAACTAACAAAAAAGCTTAGAAGTTAGTACTGAATTCAGACATGTCACATGGAAAAACAGGAATCCATGAAAGCACCATTGGTGGTTTCTACAAAACATCAGACAGACTGTAGAGAACCAAAACATTTAACTGCCTTTTAAAGGTAGACAAGGTCTCCGTTCTAATAAAAGTGAAGAAAACCACATTTAACCTAGAGTTTGCAGTAATTCAGAGTAGCATACAGTTTAACATATTTGAAGTGTCTCATAAGAGAATATCTCACAATGAAAAAGTACCTGGTAAGAAAGTACCAGATACACCATGTCTTGAAGTTCAAGGCAACCAGGATCAGACTATGCTACACTGGAAACTGTTGAAAGAAAAGATGCAGCAGTAATTCATGCTAGTTTCTTCTTAAGACCACAATAATCTTGACTTCTGAGGCACACTGGAAAGTTTACAAGTTTCAGTCTGCATGTTTGCAGTTCCTGGAGATGTAAGTTGAAGCAGCAGGAGTCCAACTAAAAAAATAAAAAAAACCCAAAGTGTTTGAGACAAGTTGTTCCTGTTATTTACAGAGGCTCAGAAAGTCAAAGGGAATATATGTCCTAGTATAACTGCAGGACTTAGTTTCAAATGCAAATGCTCACTGGAAAATCCAAAGTAAAGGAGAAACATCAAAAGTCATTATGTATTTATATTACATTAACTGCTAGAATATTGTACTGAAAAGACAGTGATACTAGCAATATAAATGACTCTAAATACAAGGAAAAATACATTTCTCAAACAATAAAGAGAAAACATCAACTTAATTTGAAAATATTTTCTTTCAGTTAATACAACAGAAAGATATAGCTTGATCAAGTTGGTTTTAAGAAAAATGAGTCCTACTTATGAAAATCTGCAAAACAAAAAGATTCCTGACAGATCATTCACACTTTGGAACACACAGTCTACTAGAAAGGAGAAGGGGAAAAAAAGTTCCTATCTGTAACTTTTGATAACAGTGCATTCTGCAACATCACAAAAACTAGTTCTATGTATATTTTAATGCATCCTAGGCTAAGTCAAAAGACTGACTGATCTGAAAATGAATATCTGAGATCAGGTTCTTAAAGTATTCTTTATTAATATCATTAGAAGTTGCAGAAACAACTTTCTTGTAATATAAAGGCACAGGGAGACAGTTTTGATAAAATATTCCAATCAAACAGTAACTTACAGTACAAAAGGACAATTGTAATGCACATACAAACCCCAAACATCTCATTCAAAAATAGTTCACCGTGTTCATCAATAATAATGGGCAATGACTAAAAATATAAATTGTTACTGTACAATAAATATCTGATAGGTGCAAACTGAACAAGATTTATTGCTTTCCACAATGTTTTCCCTGTAGTGTTGTTTTGTTTTTGTTTTAAAGTTCCAAATTCCTTTTGTAATCGGCTTTAGTAACTTATTTCTGAGGGAACTAAACCCCAGACCAAATCTGATAGGACATTCTGACAGTTACAGAACTGCCTCGAGTAGTAACCAGAACTGGCAGTGTTTGTTTCTTTTACAACTTTAACAAGCATACACCACTTGCTCATTGGGAAACGTGGTAGATGTTTAAAAATCAACTTTAGTGATAAATCAATTCTTTTATGGTAGGGTAGTATTACCTAGTCTGAGGGTCAGTCTGTTTTCTGAAAAATAACATGAACCTTCTCTGACAGCTTGTGCCAGAGCAAGCATGTAAAGCACTGTTCAAATAAGGGAAGGGGAGAAGTGAAAATTAAAAGCTGCACTGGGCATTCTAACTTCAGAAAATGAGACAAAGGATTGGGAGCAAATTAGGACTACATAGGCAAAGATAACAAAGTGAGAATTTCGAATTCTAAAATATCCTTAAGATAGTCATCTAAGAAATCAAAAAGCATTCTGCATCTTTATATGACTCCACTTTCTGAGTTTTGAGAAAGATGGGCCAGTCAGTGAGTTTGCTATTTTCCTCACTTTGCACTTGCAGCAATTTGGTAAAGCAACAGTTTCCATCAGTCATTTGATGCAGTACGAGAGGCATACTCATTTTGCTCTTGAAAGTAGCACATACTACCTTGCTCAGAATTTTTTTTAGCTTGTACAAAATATTGTTTTGTACACGCATTTAAGGAATATTAGTTTCCTTCATTACTGTCACAAGAAGTAATATGTACACATTTCCTAAGAGTATCTTTTTATGAATAAGACTTTAGGAAAATGAAGCATGATAGTAGTTGTTTAAAAANGCATGATAGTAGTTGTTTAAAAAAAAAAAAAAAGAAAAGAAAAGGAGCAAGTTTTGAAGTGTAGCAGTAACTGAGGTTTTTATAAAAACTGTAATTTATGAGAAGAACTCCAGATTTACACAAACCTCAACAAGTCAATTTTAACTGCTCTGGGAATAGTCAAACTTAGTTCAAGAAAAGGTGTCTAGAGTGAATACAGCTTAATCAATTCAGCTGGTAAACCAAAAGATGAATATTCAGTAAACTCCATTACACTTGAATTCAACAGAATTGGGAATGATCTAAAACAAACTGCTAACTTTCTAGACATTATTATTCAAATTAGAGTTTCTTTCTAGTATAAGCACATAGTTTTAGAAGTTGTTCAAAGAGTAACCAAGGACCACTGAAATTTGAATTTTGAGAATTATTAGCTTCACTACAGTATAGCATTTTTTCTTTACTATTTGTTTAGAAACTAATGAACAAAACCATTTTCTTTGGTTTATGCTTAACTACACTGGACTAGTGAATTTTTATTTTTAGTCAAGCTTCTATCCCCAATTTAAATTAATACAGATCTTTTTACTGTAGTCTGTCTCCAATTCTCAAATTATCTCTGTTAAAAATAAGAGTTTGCTCATACCATGATTTCCTGCTAAACAGTCATGTTTATATACTGGCATGAAGAGTAAAAGTTTTGTACAATAATTACATTAAGCAATATTTCCAATGGCAGAACTAGAAAAGACATCAAATGAATGTTAGTTCAAATGACATTTGAGTTTATGATGATCTTAAAAAAAATACACAACGTCTAAGCATAGTAAAATACAGTGTAAAACCCCCTAAAATTAGGCAGTAAACGTGGGAATCCTGCACTCACAGTAGGAATGTACTGCACAGCATTAACATGAAAGCCCGTTAAATTTGAAACGATGCAGACAGCTAGATTTACCTGTATGTAAATGCCACTTCAAGGTGTTTAAACAAACACAAAAATGAGACAATGATGCCAGGAAAAAGGCCTTTAAAACAGACCATCAGTCTAACTTGACTTTCCAAGTAAAAACATCAGTTTCACAAAACTGTGACACTAATGCAGTTTTATGTAAAGTACCCTTTGACACACAAGCTGTCAATTAAGCTATCACAGTCTTTTTTGACCTACTCCCTTTTAAATAGTTAGGGAGGAGAGTCAATAGTAGCTCAAGTTTTAATTCAGTAAGTACCTTCTCTGTTTGCAAAGGAACATTATAACACCATAAAATTATATTTTTATGGTATTTAGAAAACTGATAAACTAGATTCTTTTTTTTATTTTCTCTTTTTAATACATAAGTTCAAAACTTCATTTTCTATGTGTCTTTGCAATAGTGTTTTAGCCAGTGTTGCAAAAAATTTTCACTGTGGACTACCTCACATTGTTACTCAATTGTGCAAGGTATTCGCGCAGTTCTTTCGAGGCTTGGAATCTACCATATCGCTTCTTTGGGTTGGCACACTCATCCAGCAAGGCCTCAAGTCGACCATCTTTGGCAATTTCAGCTGGGGGGTCATGAAGTAGTCCTCCAGAAGTGCCACGCCATGTGGCATGTCTTGATAAGAGGTTCTGACAAATAGCATAATAATTGTGGTCCACAGTGACACGAGCACAAAGAATCTCTTTCGAGAAAGACAGACAAGCTTCTTTATCACAGTCATCAAATTTGCTTTCATACCATACATCCCAGTTTTCAGGTTTATCTGTCAAATATAAGGAGACAATAATAAGAAAAAAAAAAAAAAAAAGGTGAGAAGAGGAAAGAGCATATGTGTGTCTGAATACAATCAGAAGCTTGATACACAGCACACTGGTATTATTTAAACTATAAACCAACTCGGTTTAGATAAACTCTTAAACGGTCTAGTCTAAGATTGCATCTGACAGTTTGATATACTCTTCTGCTGAAATGGTCCTGGCAATACAAAAAATAAGTAAAAGAAAGAAAGATGCTAAAATAGATAGCAAAGGGAGGGAAGCAGAAAAAATAGCATACTAAACACATGAAATCTGCATTCATGCACATACCCAGAGGAAAATATATAGCACAAACAAGTACAAGAGAATGATTCACAGCTGAAGCTGACAGAAAAACAAATAAGCAACGTGATTTATTTTAGCACCTTAGATCAGGTTTCTCCAGTTGTCCTGGGAACTAACACTGTCAAGTGGTCTACCAAAGAACAAAAAAAACCATTGCAAAGTAATTGCCACAAAATTCTGAAACATTATCTTCCAGCCTCTTACTTTTGAGTGCATATGGAAAAGCAGATGTGTTATATATAATCTTTGAAGAAAGAAAAAAATTCAACAAAACAAATGGCATTTCTGTACATGTATAAACCTTTCTTTATATATATATATATATATATATATTAAAAAAGTTATAAAAATTTGAAGGCATTACTAGTGGCCTTGTCACAAAGCTTTCTTTAACTTAAAACCTGATTTACAGAAAACACCTTATACAATAATAAATAAAAGGTTGCTAAGTGTGAGAACTCCTACTTCTTGTTAGAAAGCTTTCATCTTAAGTTTCTAGATTACTGCCAGCTTTGGGAAGCGGTCCTTATCATGAATTCTCATAGTTTTGCAAATCTCTTTTTAGCACTGTGATGTACAAAGAACAATTTTTCTTTGTTGGGTAGTCTCTGAGCTGACTATTGGTCTACTACTGTTTGATGCACTGCAAGCCAGACTAGAAACAAAAGAGTACTAAAGGATGACTGCTAAATCTATAAAAATATGATGTAAAATCTGTACAATGAACAGCAAACTCAAAATAGAAAAAAAGCCAGCAAAAGAGAATGGGAAAAAAAGACTTCAGCAAATTCAACTATGATATTGTTGAGTAACTAGATATTAGTGTACAGGGCAATTGGACAGAATGTACATATTCAAATATCTAAACAGGCATGTTAATCACTCTAGACAGAGATAGTTTAATGAAACTTCCCAGAAGATTAATGAAATCAGTATTAAATGTCAAGTTTATACAAAGACTGAGAACTTCCTTGTGTCCTCATTTGTTCTGTGTTCTTGATTGTTACATTACGAATTATGCAGCAAAATTCTAGTTAGATCCAAATTAGTCTGAGAACTGTAGACAACAGATGTAAGTGTGACACTTTCAGCATTCAGCTTCTGCAAGATGCTACTTGCTCCTATTCCATCGCTTTTTCAGAGTTCATTTGGTCATCTTTGTGACCGAGCAATTCAGGCATGCTCCAAAAGTCAAATTCTTGAGTAATATCATTTTGAAAGTGTGGAAAAAGAAGAAAAAAAAAAAAAAAAGAAGACATTTTATTTGTGTGGCCCATAAGAACTAAAGTAAATGTCCTGGATATCCAACCCATTAAAAGGTTTTCTTTGTAGGCTGAGATAATTTTAATCTAAGCTCCTTGGGAATGTATAATAAACCTAATTTAAAAAAAAAAAATGAAGAAACTAAAAAAAAAACCAAACCCCCAAACCAAAACCCCACACCACCAAAAAAAAACATACTTCCTTGTAGAAAAGTGTGTGGATAGAAAATATAGTCTCAAAGTTAATTCAGCCGCATGTGAAGTCTATTTGCAAAGCTCAAAAAAATCCATTCACGCAAAGCAAACTGGAATCACTTGGCCTACTGCCATGAACTTCTGCAGAATCTAGGGTTTCATGTTCAATGTCTCTAACCCTTAGGTCTGTAAAGTTTTCCTTATAAGCTCAAAAGGAATATAAACCCATGTAATGCCACTTTGTCAAACATCTCTCCTGCTGCCACTGCTTTGAGCTTTTACAGTTGACAGAAAGATGAACAAATTTTCACGATTCCCATTTGGAAACAGCACTAAAATTACTCATTCCTTCAGTTCCATTATTACAGAGCACCTACCTGAACAACTGAACCAGAGGCAGGCTGTGTAACTAAGGCAAAGCAGGCAGTAACACTGTCTTGTCATTCACAGAAAATAGAATGCCAAGACTTCCATCCTTACAGATGTCTGGAAAAGATGAAAGGACCTCTCTCTTTTAGCTGAGGTAGATGAGTCAGTCAGCCAGTCCATCTGTCTATCTGTCCATCCATCTGTACAAACCCATCCAACGTCCAAACCCTCTCCTCCCAACCCCACCTCTCCATTTAAGCAGGATTACAAAGATTAAAAGTATATGTAAATCAAGTTCAGGTAAGCTCAATGCTTCATAAAGTTGACTAATTGGTCAAGTTAATTAGTACTCATTGCAGAAGAAAGCTAATTAGTTTGTTAATTAGTAGTCTAGTTATAAAGCTAACAAAATGGGTATTTAGCAACTACACATACTTTAAATATTGTGCTTGCAGAGGAGAAAGCAAGAGACATGGGGTGAGGGGAGGGGAGAGAAAGAAAAGACTTACTCTGTCTGATTAACCTTTTGTCTGCTACCAGAACGTTTTCTGCATCTACAATGATAACTTTCCCATCTCTCGGTCCAACTGCAAAGTTGTCAAAGCTGACATCAAGGAGGTAGAGTGCAAATTCAAAGTCATTATTTGTCAGCTGCTCCGCTATTTCCATTAATTGCCAGGCCAGATCCACTCGTTTCTCCCATGGTGCATTAAAGTAACTCCACAGCTCCTCTCCAACGTAATTGACAGCCACCATTCTTCCGCATGCTCCTAAATACTTTGCGAATGGCCAGCCCTCATCAGATGGAAAACTCTGTATATAAAAAGATTTTAAAAAATTTTCATTAATACAAAACAGATTTTAAAAGTCTGTTCAATAAACTTCAGGAGACACACCTGTAAATACCCATCAACACAAGATTTCTATTCTAAGTTCTGAAGGGAAAGAAAAAACAAAATATATTTATGTGAGCAAGAGGCGCTGTTGAAATACAGGGAAAATACATATTTTCACATACACATGCACAATTCCACCAACTATCTTCTTCTATTGGTGTTTTATACACATCTGCTATACTAACGCAAGTGTACTTCCCTCCAAAATAATTTTGCATTTGAAAGTTTTAATTAAAACCAATTTTTTTAATAACCTAAAGGAAAAAGCTTCAAAAAGTGACAACTCCTTCTTCCCACCAACCCCCCTTCCCATTTTCCCCAGTTGATTGGATTCCTTTGAGGATCTTCTCACTTGAAGACCTCTCACAGAAAGGATTACGTAACAGATTAAGGTATAAAAGAAAGCTTAGGCTTTCTTATGCCTCTAGTACTCCTTAACAATCTACTTTTTGATTAAATTATTATGTACATACTCTGTGCATTTATTACACACAGCCACATAACATTTTTATCAAAAGTAAAACCTGTCTCCAGTAGTAGCTTTCATGGGAGTTAACATAAGAGACTGAATAGTAATAACATAAGAGACTGAATAGTAATAACATACTACAAGCAAGCAAACAAACAAAAAAAAAAACCTAAAACACAGCAGCATATTTCTCCTACTTCAGTTGTGCTGAATTTGCCCTAAGACTTCAATATGAACAGACAAGCAGTTAAAAGGTATCCTCCATACTATGCATCACGAAGAAACCATAAAAATATTCAATTAAGAAGCCCCAAATGTGTAGAAGTTAGCACTCTAAGAATATAATATACACTAATTTTAACAATTAGGTGATACCACTATGTGCACATGCTCCTTCCTTGTGCACTACCTTGCTATCGTGTCACCAGAAGCAAATCATAATCAGTTCTGCAAGGATGATGTAGCAAAGCTTTTATCACACTTGGGTTGAACAGCATGATGGGTTTCAATCTGAATAGAAGCTCCTGGAATCCACGATGGCAGAAAACATTTATGGTAAATTGAGAAAAGAGACACTGGAAGGAAACACATCATGTAGAACAGATCTGAACTACAAGACCAGTCAGGGAAGAGGTGCCCAGCACTCACCCATCTGTGTATGTATCCCACTTAAAAAAAAAAAAATTCAGAAAAGTTATGAGTGCTTACGTACGCAATCACCATAGCCTTAGAACCCATACCTCTCCTACAACAATCCTTAATTTTACCTATGTCTGTGCTTCCTTTGATAACAAAGTTTTGATCATTTTGTCTTAAGCACCAGGCACCAGCTGATGCTAAGCCAAGGTTAGAATACTGATGTTGGTCAGGAACACTAGAAGCTCCGTAATACACACGGGACAGAGCATCCCCTCAGCAAGTTCGCTGATGATACCAAGCTGGGAGGAGTGGATATACACCAGCAGGCTGTGCTGCCATTCAGCGAGACCTGGACACGCTGGAGAGCTGGGCCAAAGGGAACCTCATGAAATTCAACAAGAGCAAGTGTAAGGTCTTGCACCTGGGGAGGAACAACCCCATGCACCAGTACAAGTTAAGGGTTGACCTGCTGGAAAGCAGCTCCACTGAGGTGGTCCTTGGAGTGTTGGTGGACAGAAGGTTGACCATGAGCCAGCAATGTGCCCTCGTGGCCAAGAAGGTCAACAGTATCCTGGGGTGCATTAAAAAGAGTGTGGCCAGCAGGTTGAGGGAGGTTATCCTCCCCCTCTATTCCACCCCAGTAAGGCCACATCTGGAGTACTGCATCCAGTTCTGGGCTTCCCAGTTTAAGAACAGGGAACTGCTTGAGCAAGTCCAGTGAAGAGCTACCAAGATGATCAGGGGACTGGAGCATCTCCCTTATGAGGAAAGGCTGAGAGACCTGGGATTGCTCAGCCTGGAGAAGAGANGTGACAGAGCACTGGAACAGGCTGCCCAGAGGGGCTGTGGAGTCTCCTTCTCCGGAAATATTCAAACCTGCCTGGACGCAGTCCTGTGCACCCTGCTCTGGGTGTACCTGCTCAAGCAGGGGGGTTGGACAAGATCATCTCCAGAGGTCCCTTCCAACCCCTACCATTCTGTGATTCTGTGATTCTGCAACTGCAAGCCACACCTACACCCAAGAACTAATACTTATTCTTGAAATGCAAACAGCTAAGTTAAAGCTATAGTCAATGCACACACTAAAACTTCAAATTTAGTATTAAAAAAGCCCTAAGAAAATAGATTTGCTTGGATCATGATCGTCAATACAATACTATTCACAAAACTCGCTTGCATATTTCACTAGTCATTTTCTGTGTAAGCATGCTTCCACGGCAGGAAGCAAATTTCATTAAAAAGACTACTAACTGGTCTCTGACCTAGAAGATCACTGGATCACTGAATCCTCTAGCAATATCCAAGAGGAAAATTCTTACAGTTTTCTTCTCTACCTTTTAAAAGACACTGCCGGTAAACACACAGGAAGAAAAAGCAAAACAGGAACACTTTCTTGGCACTGCAACAATAGTATCTCTTGGTTATATAAAATTTTCAGGATTCCACAATGGCTGCAGGTTTCAGGTAAAAAACAAAACCCTGTTGAGAGGTTGTCTCTATCTACTAACTTATTTCAGTAGAAAACTGGAATCTTAAGTTACAGAATTTTTAAGCACAAATGCTACTAATGCAAAGGTTTACTGAAGCACATCAAAGCCCCTCTTATGGATGGGCAAAACAAATGCTTCCATGGTGCAACTTCTCCCAGCAATTCACAGGCAGCTACAATTCCTTTCTCACCCACTCTGAATCATCTGAGGAAGTACAAAACTATACAGAGGTTACTATGAAAAAGGAACAGTTATTACTGTATTGCTGTACTGAGAGTCCAGACCATACTTCCTCCACCCCCCAAAAAAAGGTAAATTTTTTGGCATTCCTTTCCATTTCTGTGCTGCTGATACTGGAGAGCGTCGCTCTAATGCTCCATATGGCTCTCACTTTAAATCTCCAGAAAAGTGGAGAGTCTCCAGCCCAGCAAACCAATTCACCTACCGACAGCATGCTCATTTCCATTCTTCTTCTAAAGGACTTTCAGATAGGGAGAGAAGATTCAGGATTGAAGTTGCTGCTCTGCTTGCCTATGGCAAGCACACTCCTTGCCATAGTAGCATTTAATAAAATGTTATGGAGGACCTAATTGAGCCCATATCTAAAATGAAGGCCGAGTACCAGGTTGCCTTGTGCCTAGCTTCCAGCAGTCCTTGATTGGAACACTTAAGAACGTTGCAATTTGTTCATCTACCGTTTTAAAATTATTAAATATTTTAAATATAATTCTGAGACAGTAAAAATACCCATTTGTTTGTGTGTTAACACTACTTGATAATTGGATCCTACCGGAAGCTGAGCATCCATCCCAGCCTATTCTGGCTCAATATGTCCTCTATGGAATTTTCAAGGACTCTTCAAAGTTTCTACATAGCCAATCTTGTCTTTATGATACATGTGAAGAAATCAATATATATTGTTGACTAAGTTTGCCATCTTTATGGCTGCCATCTTTATGGCAAAAGCCATTAAGCTAACCTCTAACATGGCAAGTGTAGAAGACAATTTTAGGGGAAATAACTGTGTTTACCACCGCAGAGAAGAACCTTTCTTGGTTGGTCAAAAGAGCATAACACCCTTATTAATAACAGAATAAGTTCAAAATTTTTGGGGTGCCTATCTGTCTGGACTTCTATTTCGATCACCTGATCTACCCTTATAGGTGAATCTGGTTATGAAAAATCCTGAGGATGATACAGAACTAATTTGATAGTTTTGACACCAGTATTTTCAAGCTGTAGCACCATATGATTGAGAACTAAACCTCTCTCACTAACTGAATCTACTAGGCAGTGAGGATGACATTATCCAGCCTTCAATTTCTTATCTGTAGGCTTCAGGGCAATTTTATGAAGGTGGTAAGTAGGGGCAAATATCCACTAGTTCAGGGCAAGTCAAGTGATACATTCCACAGTTAAGAAGTTGGCTGGGATTTTTTTGCTTGTTTTGTGGTTAGCAAAATAACCATCCAACAAATGAGGTGTGTGCTAATTCAGTGTTCCTTCCTTATTCTACAAACAGACCAATATAATGAAAACTCATGCCTGTGGCAGCAATAAATGCCACCAAAATGAAATTTAATGCACAGTTATCATTACTATATTCAGTCTTGTATCAAAACAAACCAATAAGCAAATGGCCATTGTCCATCAAATGAAATTAGATGTTTACAAAGGAACATGTCATTTCAAGCAAAAAGAAGCAAGCAGGAGATGGAGTTAAGGCATAACCTCCAGAGAACTCTGGACAAGCAAAAATTTTTCATTCCGGCGAGTGGTATCAAGGGGCCCACAGGAAAATTCAAAATACTGCCTACCACTATCTACCAGGAAAAAGCCATATAGCTCAGTATTGAGGAAGTCTGAATGTGTGTACCTATCACTCCGGTACCCATGCAAGTCTACTTTATGCATATCTTATAAAACCAAACTTATACGTTAAAGTGAAGAAAATGTACCTGATTCAATTTTGTGATAAACACAGGTTTAACTGATTCCACCAACTATGCGTAACATATATTGCTGCCTTTTACCAGCATTCAATGTAATATAGTCAATTCAATTGCTGCAGCAATGATACCTAAATATTTTTATTTAAGTATGACTTTGGACCACCCGACTCCTTTTCCACCTCTCTCCTTTCCTATATTCCAGTCCTGCTCTGCTTATGTCTTTGCCTCCCTTTCCAAATACAAATTGAACCACAAACAGTTGAACCTGGCAAAGGTCATGCTACCATTTGAAGTGAAGTTGTCCATCCCTCCCAAACCATCAAGCACACTCATTTCAATCCCCTCCTTCATGTCATTAGGAAAGCAATGCAGCTGGTACTTGCTGGGCTGGTGTTCAATTGGATCAGTAGCCTGATCCAGCTCATCACATCACCACGTCATGCTAGTACTGACAAAAGGGAGAAGGCCTGAATAGCCAGGTGCAGAAGAGAGGAAAGGAGCTAAGAGGACCTTTCCTCTCCAGCAGCAGCAAGGATTTATGCAATGGATTAAATTGATTTTGAAAGTACAGCATTAGTCACAACGGTACACTGATCTTCAAAACACATCTATCACGCTTCCTGCATTGTGTACGCTGAATTTCATTTCACACAAGAAATTCTAGGACCAGTGTGGTTTATGAAGTGAACATCCCTAGTTCAAACAGTACTAGTTAAGTATCTGCATGCCACACTGTAACACAGATATTTATAACTCTGTGGCAACAAAAAGATCTTTTGACAACAGGAGTGCAGGGAATCCTGCCAACATCTGCACATGTACAAACATCTGTCTTGGCTCCCTTCCAACTAGCATGTAACAGCCACATCTACGTTTCATTACCCAAGTCAGTAGCCGAAGAAGGGGATAAAAATATGTGCAAGTGCCTCATTCAGGAGTTTTATATCCACTTGGTAAATCTGTCAAGAATATTAATTGAAGTGAAGATCTGTTGTCTTTGCAAGCAGAGATTTGTAACTTTTTGCACTATTCTGTTTTGAAAGCATTTTTCTAGATGAAATTGCAGCTAACTTAATATGAAGATTGTTTTTTTCTTCATGTATTAAAATTTTGAAAGCCAGTAAGACATGAACACAAATTTATACAGTCATTAAACGTTTTCCATGAACATCTTGCATTTAGAAACAAAAAGCTTAGTAGATACCTGTCAAAAATCTCAGATTTCTGTAGTAATGCATAACATAGTTTTTAATTTAATTCTCAAAATAATAGCATATTTAATTAGATAATTTTGTACTTGAATATGCTATACGAAGACTTAAAAATGTGCTTGTGACAATTAAGATAAAACTAAGCTCTTGTTCAAAACCAGAAACAGCTATCTGACAAAAGAATCTGCAATTCTGATGCACCCACTCACATTTCATCTGTGAATACACACAAATGCCATGGAAACCACAGAAAATTAAGCTTTTTTAAAAGTGTTTTAAAATATAGTAATGCATATGAAAAACTACAGTCAGGTAGCCTAGTGAGTTTTCCCCTCATTAAGGTTGTTATCTTTCTGTATTCACAGAGAAGTATGTATAATCTTCTAACAGTAAGATGGAAAACAATAAATATGACAAAAACTTCTGCTACCTCCATTCCCAGTGACACATAAATCAAAAAAACATTTTAGTTGCCCTAATTAGTGTAGCTACACGACATCTCTCTAAGCAAGGGTTAAAAACCTAAGCCAACCCTGTCAAATGGACAAAGGACACTTTGTTCCTGAAAGAATAAAACTGCACTTATGTCTTGAAAAAAAATTACACTGTAGACTCAAAATAAATATTGAGAATTAATAGGGTGAATTTATCATTGCACTGAAACATAAAACACACTATCCGTGCATTTGTCTTCCTCAATTCCATCTGTCTAAATACGAGAAGATATACAAATCTGCCACTACTTCTGAATGTTCAGAGCTGTGATCATGCAGTAAAGAGTCACCAGCTTGAAGCTGATAAGGCCTATTGTAGTCTGTAATAACACAAATCCCCTTTGAATTAAACACTTATAAGAATACTAGTTTATCATAACCAAGCATATAATTGATCCTAATAATCAAGTCCAAAAAAAGCCAGAACAGTTTAAGTAACTGACATCTTTGAGCTGCTGTTCCACTGTACCATTAAAAAAAATACACTTGTCATTTTCAAAACTAGTATAGAAGATGCTACATGTCACTACCAATTTTTGTATAGAGTTCCATCTAAAAAAAACAAACCACACCCAAACAAACAAAAAGCTACACCTTAAATATGAGGGAATTAAACATATGCAAAACAGATTGGGGACTTCTATTCCTATTCCTTATGATCCTGAAGACCTTCATTATACTCCTTGTGACGCCTTTGCTGAAATCACCCTACTAAACTGTGTTTGCCCAGGCACAAACTGCCATGGCAAGTAGAATTTAAATAATATGCTCTTCCTCAAAAGGAGAAAAATCAGTTTGCTCTCACGGAGTACTGTTGATTCTGCAGTGTAAACAGAAGTACCACTTGCATTAGTCACCAAGGCAAGTAAGTAAAGCTCTGGAACCATGCAGACCCGGAGATCAGATTTTACAATGAAACTTTTCAGATCAGAGGAGGTTAAAAAGCACAGTCTAAATGCAGATTCCTTCTTTTGTCAGTAATTGATCTGCATTCCAGAAGATATGTATTCAAATGTACTTGTGAATGCNTGCCGAATCATTTGACATTCAACTAAAACTCCCACAGAAGTTAAGTATATGCATAAATATAGCCTACACACACATACAGTGGAGAGTAGATTTCATTGAATATTCTAAGTATTAGTATTCCCATTGAAACTATGTTTCTTTCATTTATTTGACTTTTGTTCAGTTTTATTACATTTCAACCAATTAATACATACAATTCATGCCAACAAGAGGTACATATCAGGCTTAATTGACACACTCTAGGACAAAGTTACACAGTCAACTCTAAATATAAACCCACTCAGGATTAGAAGTTGCTCAATGATTAAGCTGAACACTTGGACTGTAAAAGTTATATTTCATATATTTCATAATGTTAGCAGAGGTAACAAATTAATGAATAATGACTAAATGCAAGAACCACAGTATAGAAAATTTAATGTTCTATTGGTTGTTACCTGTTCAAATTAGTCTGTAGTTCACAAAAGTTCGTTCAGATTAGATTTGCAACAGATGAAAATGATCGCTATCTACTCCTCATAGGTTATGAGTCTGGAATATATCACCATAAAGAAGTCCTAGCAAAGGTGGCCTACTCTTATTTCTGAAAGTTAGTTTGCAAAATCAAAGAGACTAAAGCAAAGCCTCAATTACTTAACTCAGGAAAGTAAAATACAGCTGCCCCTCTACATCAGACATACCAGGAGGAACTG
>WEKW01018577.1:629-14204 GCA_013389905.1 Sula dactylatra | reverse complement strand
TTTGCTGTCTCCTCCCCAGAGAACAGGGGATTAAATGGTGAACAAAGGCTCTTGATGAATATAACACTTGAATCTAATCTCTTGAAATAGAAATATTAATTACTAATACCTTTCATGCTCACATGCAGGTGGTATTATAAATATACTATTTTGTTTCAGGCAATAAGCCAATGTGTGGCTTGCCCCAGGTATAAACATTCTGAAAAAAAGTGACAAGCACTAAGCTTATAAAATCTCCAGTTTGTATCCCGGACTTGATAGCATGCTTTAAAAAGCTTCTAAGAGTTGACGTATAGAAGGACCATACATTTAGTTAAATAACAGCTGAGTGACTGATTAGGTTGTTAATGATATTTTTAAACATCCTTGGCCATGGATATGAGATCTTCTTGGGTTTTGAACCAAAGGAAGTTTGGGGTAGCAGTTTGTGGTTCCTGGGCTTCCAAAGTGTACTGGTTAGATTAGCCAGTTAGATGAACTGGAATTCCTTCTCCATATCAGCATTGAGGAGAACCTTTCTAGAAGTGGTGGTATCACTCTGAACAGTNAGCATAGTTTCAACTGACCAAAAAAAAAAAAGAAAAATAAAAATGAGCAAAGGCTGACAATCCTGCTTGGTAACTTTCTGGATTTACTGAGTCATAAAGGTTAGGAAGATACAGAACTATTAAGGGTGTGTATTTAAACAAGTTGTGTGTTCAGTGAGTACTGAGAATCTCCTGTGTAGGGACCTTGTTGGAAAAATTGCCACCGAAATCATCTTGCTTAATGAACATGCTACAAAATGCTAAACTCTATGAAATAAGTCTCCCTAAGGGGCTACAGTGGAGGATGACTGCACCAAGTTAAAAACCAAACTCATCCATATCTAGTTTTCCAGTCATTCTTTTGTCAGGCAGAGGAGTTCATTCCTTATCCCTTGCTCTGAATGATACTCACCTTAGCCTAACAATTAGGGTGCAGTGGCACTGGCTGAGGACGAAGGGAATCATGTGGTGAGGGAGCTGCTCATTCATGTCTGTTCTCATGCTCGAGGAAAGAATACATGTTGTCCTAAAGCAGAAAGCAGCAGCTCATCCTTAAAGCAGTTGTTTGTAGATTAATGTTTGTTAGATAGATGTTTGTAGATGATTTTTAATGCTAGTGGGACCTCATCACAATCTAATTTGACGTCTTTTATAGCACAGCCTTAGACAACACAATACCCCAAAACACTCGCAATAAGCTTAGGATCACTTCATGTCTAGACCTAAAGAGTTTTACTTAAAATTGTTTTCCTTGACAACTGAAGTATGAAATATTTATCATCCTCATCTATGTCTCTACCTTTATCATGCCTTTTTACAAAATGAGAACTTTTCCAGTGTGACCTATTGATTAATTTGTCAAATTCCCTTTGACTGAAAAACAGTTCAAAAGGAGGGAAGGAAATTCTTCAAAGGCTTGCAGAGATTTCACGTTCATTCATTACACAAGAAAGGAACTGGGATCAGGGGCTAAAGTTTGCTCTTAACGTCAGTAGCTGTTACTATTTGAGGGTGTGGAGGGGCTGAAATAAAAGGCATTCGTTATTTAATATAGGCATATATTCCTTGTTGACATGCACACTCACCTTTCCAATCTTCTAGGAGAAACAAAAATCAAGTTGGTGGCAGTTTTTCTCATTGACTCTCCTTTATTTTTTGGTTGGTTTTTATTTTGTTGGTTTTTTTTTTTTTTTGAAAGACCCATACGATTCCTGCCTAAATAGGCAGTGTATGTCATTAATAAGAATATATATGGTTCTGAAATGTGGCTAAATTTATGGTATTAGATACATAGAACTCAGTATCCTGCTTCTGTGTGAGGCTTTTCTTGTTGCTTTACAATCTGAGGCCTCCTTTTCAGGATAACGTTTTTGAATAACCTAGTCCAGATAGTGGGATGATGCAGAGAGACTATCTTCCATGTGATGACAAGCAAAATTATTTTTTTCTCACCATTTGATGTCTACTGCATAGCAAAAGGACAGATTTTAAAAAATCTGGAATGTTTGGACTTGGTTTAGATTGAATGTATTTTCGGATGAAAGCAGTAGAACAGTAGGGCAGCTTCTAATGTCAGTTAAAATACTCTTTATTTCCAGTTTCCCAGGCAATGAAGCAACAGGGACAGCATTGCTTAGTCTGTTGTAACCAAGGGACTATAGCTTGCAGATTGCTGAGTCAGCTGGCTTGCAGAATAGCACAGGGAGCCAGCAGGCAGGCTGCATCGTGGGGATATCCCAGAGCTCCAGACCTCAAGAAGAAGACATGTTCCTGGCATCATAGCAGACTAATTGAAAGTCCAAAGAACAGTTTATGTTAATTTTGGTGACAGGTCAGAGAGAGAAATTGTCATCATCATGCTACTGTAAACTTCATTTACAGGTTAGGTGCTTCAAGTACAGAAATTTCTACCTATTTGGTTTCAGGATAAAAAATCACTGTAACAAATACTTTAAACCTTGTGCTGTAAATGTAGAGAAAGGAACATTGGGTGAGAAGTTTGAAATGGGAAGTATGAAGTGAGGCTTTCATTTTAGCAGCATCTCGCTTAATGAACTCATCCCATTTTAACAATGTTTTCCTTTAGCTAGAAAAAAATATTTACAGGTTTTCTGACTAAAACCTGCTCTTTGCCATGTTTTAAGATGCCATTAAACAAGATAATAATTGTCCTTTTATGTGGGACAAAAGAATTTTCTTGAGATGGACTGCTTTTCTGGAGATGAAATCTATGTGAAAAGCAGAGCAAAGACTGAAAACATAGTTTGTTTCTGCTGTGCTTTCGAGGGTAAGGTTTTTTATATTTTAAACTTGCACTCTGACTGCTGCACAGTTTTGCCTGGCTAAGCTAGACCATGAAAAGTAAGAATAGAGCAAGAGGAAAATGGCATGTTAGAGCTGGACAGAATGGGGATACAAATTCTGCATGCCAGTTGATGTTTGGAGTATAGCCAAAGCTGACAGAGGGGAAAATTTTATATGGACCCTCCTACAAGGATTAGTCCCTAAAAAAAAAAAAAAAAAAGCCCTCTAGATTAAATTGGCAAGGATCTGTGTCATGGAGGGCACCAATGTCCAGAAACAATGGGGAAGAATCTGTGTTGATACATTTTGCTCCTTTTAATACATTGGTTCCCGGAAGTTATACAGTTCCCTGTAGCAGCATAAAATTATGCTTTTTTCTTCTGAATA
The DNA here is from genome assembly GCA_013389905.1 of Sula dactylatra. Classification (NCBI taxonomy): domain Eukaryota; kingdom Metazoa; phylum Chordata; class Aves; order Suliformes; family Sulidae; genus Sula; species Sula dactylatra. The sequence continues at coordinate 10,986 of WEKW01018577.1, read as the reverse complement.
CCTCAGCAAAAACCCCAGTGGTTGGAATAGTACTTTCTTTTTTTTTATTTTATTCTCACTTCAGATGTGGCTTCCAGATTTTTTGGAGCCTTGATGCTAGGCCTGAATTTCTCTTTCTTGCTTTATGAGATCTCAGCGAAGTTCTTTGGAGGTAGCAGTAGATTTTGTTGTCATTGTCTTATTTACTTAAGACATCTCAACTCTGTCTGATGCTGTAGGAATCTTCTTGTAAGAAGCCAGATTGGCAACTCCATGTACAGGCAGCTACACAACCGAACTCACAGGGTTTCTCAGTACCAGGCAAGTGCAGCTGGAACCCCTAAGTACCCTCATTTAGTCAAGTTTCCATAATTTGTGGATTTTGCAAAGTCTTTACTTCTTTTATTAGCCCACTACTAAAGCAAGTTGATGCACAGACTTTTTTCTACATCATTTCAGGTTCCATAAAGTGATTTGTTATTATTAGGGCATGCTCAGTCACCTGTAAATGTAACAATCAATGGGTTTAAATCTTCACCAGATAGAAAGCTGAAAGTTTGAAGACTAATTGCCCTTCAGGCAGCAGGATGCAATGTTGGCTCTTTATGGAAAGCCTCCTTCACTTGCAGTTTGCTTGAGCTCTGTGTACGCTTCCTTTAATGCACGGTGAGGGCTTGGGAACCAACCACTTTGCCAATGCAATGCTGAATGTCTCACATTGTTTCTAACCCACAGAAAATCCTCTCTCCTCCCTTGGGAAATAATGTATGGGAATACTGGGGAGACTGGTTAATGGTTGAAAAAACCCACTTTTGAAGATATAGAGAACAACATTTCATTTGCTAGCTTTTTTCTTTCCTCTTACTTTTTATGTCTATTCCATCCTAATTTGATATTATTTTCCTTTTCATTCCTCTTTTCCATGGCTTGTTTTTCCCTCTCTCTAGAACTGATTCTGTTACAATGCCATCTTAAAGACTTCTGCTTTTGTAACTCACCTGTGAACTACTGTGGAATTGGGTTAAAATAAAGTTTGTGCTATATTCATAAGTAATACTAAGAAAAGGACACTGTACTTCCTGAGTCTGAAGTATATTTTTATAGGTAGGTGAGTTATAAAACCTCTAAAATGGGAGGCTGTTAGAACAGAAATGCTGACATAAACTGGAATGACCTGACTGGAAGGAACTGAACTTAAAGTTCTCTGAAAATAATGAGGAGTTTAAGTATTGCTACAATAACACAATAAGGGTATTTTCATTTTAAATGTTAGAAGTTGAGCAGCTGGATTTACTTTATTTTCTCTAGACTGTTCTGTACTCAGCTCTGCTAAGTCTCTTAACTCTGGACTGCCTGCAATGACCTGTGGCTGCTCTGGATAACTGCATACCTAAATGGGCTCTTGGAAAAGACTACATAGTGTTAAATTCAGCACACAAGCTGCTGCTTCTTAAATAAAAGGAAGAACTTCTATTATCTATCAGATGAAGAAATTCACATGCAAGAACAGAAAAATTGCTATCTGCCAGCTTCTCTCCAGAGAGAAGGCAGCCATCAACCTATCCCTGCATATTTCTGTAGCTCGTACCTTTTGAGGATGGCATGGCAGCCCTAAGCATTCATCTCTGTATTTTGGCACTAATCAAACTAACTGGTATCACTTTTTATCCCAAGGTTGTGCAGAACCTGGTTGTATAACTTCATAAATCCAAGTTATAATTACATTTAAATAGGCTGTTTATTTTAAGGAAATACCAAGGCCCTCATCTTATACTCCTATTACCTGCATTGGTAACTACATAGAATAGCAGATATAACTGGAGTAAGAACAGTAGTTGTCTGATGCTGTTTCCAGAAACCTTTAAGGTGTCTGTTCTGTGTTGGATCAACAGTGTGCAGTGAGCCAGACGATCTCATGTCCCTGTAATTGTAGATCAACGTCTGATTCTGTGCTTGCAAGAAACTGCTGAAATATGCATTCAGTTAATGTCAAAGAAATTGATAATAATGTGAGGATTTTCATACTCAAAAACACCCTTTTGAAGAAGGACCTAAAACATTGCCACTGACAATTCCTAAGGAAGGATTAGCATTCCCTTTCCTGTATCTGTGAGTCAGCTTTAGCTGACTTGCCCTTTTTTTTCTTTAGTATTTGCTTTTGCATTTTCATTGATGTTGAGCCCTCAGTGGGCAGAGACCGCAATTAAATTCTTCACAAGGCTCTGAAGTGGGATATGGCAGCTGAAGGATGATAATTCAGCAAATGGCTGCGCAATTCAACCAGACAAGGGGCTACGCGGATATATTATGGCAGCATTGTATAATACCCTAGAATATCAAAGCTCTCCACAATGAACAGAGCTGGTTTTTTCAGTCCTTTATTGGTGATGCAGATATCCTGGTGGCTGTGATGGCTGTCAGATCTTATTTCCTATTCACAGAAAAATTAATTATGCCAAAACGATTAAGCTCACTAAGGTAATGTAAGCTGCAAGAGTTTCAAATTACTAGACTAACAATCAATGGAAAGGACTGTTCAAGAAGAGGCATTTTCATCCCTTATATGTTGTGATAAGTTGTTGTGATAAGTTGTGATAAGTTGTTAAGCCTTTTTTCCTTTTTTTTTAAAAAAGCTAGATGTTAAGAAAAATCAGTACTTGCTAGCACAGGATGTGAAAGCTAGCCATTTTAAAAAGTGAAAACAAAATTTCTTGATTGTTAAATTCAACAGACAGACAGTGACTCTGCTTGTTAGCTAGGATGATGACATACATTTTTCACTGCAGGCTTCTGACAAGCAATCCTGCTGACTGCCCCAGTCAGGTTATACTTGCTTTGCAGGATGCTACCAGCAACCATTGCTCATCACACTGCTGCCTTCCCTTTTGGCCATTATGAGCTCTGGAATCTCACCACTATTTCTAGTTACAGTTAAACATCCTGTCTCACATGGAGCTGATTTCTAGTGCCCTCTGCCCTTGCAGGAGCTTTCCATGGGCACCAGCGTGCTGGGGTGCCAGCCTAGGAGAGCTTTGTGAAGGGAAGTCTTGGTGGTTTTGTGTTTTGTGATGGAATTCTGAATAATGTACTTTGTACAGATGGACAAGCACTTTGTACAGATGGACAAGAATGGCGCATTTCAGCTCCTGCTTCTTCCGTGGTAGCAACTGAAAAATGGAACATGTGTCTGTAAGGAAGTAGTTGGGATAAATCTGTGTAGCGTAGTGTGGTGTTCACTATTTTCAAGTGGTAAATGGGAGCTAACAATGTCATCTCTGTAGGTCAAGAAGGTGTTTTTCTCAGTCTTCTCAGTCCTGCTCTCCTTTGCCCAAACCCTTCTGACAGGCCAGCTTTCCACATCTTCCTGCTTTAATGTCTAATACCCCTATAGTAAGCTATTCATGAGAAGAATTCTTTGTATTCTTGTTTCCCTGCCACATGATACATAAACATCTGCAATTGCCACCTTCTAATCATTTTGTGGTACTAGGGCATTCTTTATATGAAAGGCAAGAAAGATTTTCTTGAAGATCACTGGCTGATCTATGTGGTTGAGACATTCCTATGGTTACTGTGCTATGGCCCTACTTTAGCTACTATCTTCCACTGTCCAGGTGTCAGTGGTCACCCAGACCCTTGCAATGTCAAGGACGGTCATGGTTTAGCCCCAGTCAGCAACTAAGCACCACCCAGCCACACTTTTGATATATCCTTTGATATAATACACAGATATCATTCCCTTAGTCTATGTACCACCCCTGTAAAATGTCTTTAAAATGTCCACAGATGTCCACAAAATGTACACAGAGTTCATTTAGTCAATGACTTTGGGCTCCATCTGTTATGGTGGTCACTTAGGACATGAGAGGTGGTGTGTTGTGTGGAGTTACTGGGCACCAAAGCCAGCTTAGGTTGGGTCACTGCTGCGCTTGCACTGCTTCTTGTAAGGCTTGTCCTCTGTTGTTCCTGCTATAGTAATTCCATTAACATGCAACTCAAATCATGGGTTACAAAAATGTAAAGGTATTTCCATTACAGTCTCCACTCCTGGCCCCTTTGGACCAGACCATAGGGTTTAACATTGCAATGAACTCTTCCCCTTGCCTCTGCTCCTGCTTGGACTTATCCACAGACTGCAGTCCCTTAGGGTTATACATGCTCCCCGTGGAGCCTTATCTATGAGCCACAGTCTCTCCAGGGGTGTACCTGCTGCAGCATAGACTTATCCACAGCCACAGTTGCATTGAGGTACCTTTGTTCCAGTGTGGCCTTCTCCATGGGCCACAATGCCTTCAGAGGTATACCTGCTCCAGTGTGGCCTTACCCATGGCTGCAGTCCTTCCACGCATGTACCCGCTCTGTTGTGGGCTTATCCATGGCCACATGCTTTGAGGTGCTCCAGCATGACCTCATGCACAGCCACTGATGCTTCAAGGTGTATCTGCTGCAGCACGGACTTATCTACAGCCACAGATGCTTCGAGGTGTACCCTCTCCAGTGTGGACTTATCCTTGGGCCACAATCCCTTCAGAGGTATACCTGCTGTGGCACAGGCGTAACCATGGCCACAGATGCTTCAGGGTGTCCTGCACCCACGTGGACTCATCCACAGGTCACAGCCCCTTTGACTCAAGTTCACCCTGGAGTTCCAGCCTGTCCAGTGCAGCAGCACAGAAACAGCAGTGATGCCCTGGCCATCTGCCAGCCCAAGCACATGGCCATTGCTGTTATCAGAATGTTCCCAGGCACAGCAGAGTAAGGTGATAAGCAGTACAGCAGTACAGCAAGCAGGGAAAGCAAAAAACAGCCACTAAAGAGCGCTAGACTTTAATATACAGTAAGGCAGGCAAGCCCCATGGCAAGCACAGAAGCCATCTGATTATTTAGCCCCAGTCAGCAACCAAGCCCCACACAGCCACTTGCTCACTCCCCTGCCAGTGGGGTGGGGAAGAGAATCAGAAGAGTAAAAGTGAGAAAACTCATGGGTTGAGATAAAGACACTTTAATAGGTAAAGCAAAAGCCACGCATGCAAGCAAAGCTAAACAAGGAATTCATTCACCACTTCCCATGGGCAGGCAGGTGTTCAGCCACCTCCAGGAAAGCAGGCCTCCATCACGCGTAATGGTTACTGAGGAAGACAAATGCCATAACGTCCCCCCTTCCTTCTTCTTCCCCCCGCTCTGTGTGCTGAGCATGACGCCATATGGTGTGGGATATCCCTTGGGTCAGTTGGGGTCAGCTGTCCTGGCTGTGTCCCCTTCCAGCTTCTCATGCACCTGGTAGAGCGAGGAAAGCTGCAGAAGTCCTTGACTAGTGTAAGCACTACTTAGCAACAACTGGAACATCTCCACATTATCAACACTGTTTCCAGCACAAATCCAAAACACAGCCCCAGGCTCGCTACTATGAAGAAAATTAACTCTATTCCAGCTGAAACCAGGACAAGAACAAAATAAAAAAGGGTGTCATAAAACACTTGAGAAGGGAGAGAAATATATTAGCAGTAACTGTTTCCCCTCCAAGCCAAGCAAGGGGGAAGTGGCGTCATTCACTTGTGGCACTGGGCACATAGTGACATTTTCAAGTGATTATTGGAGCACAAGGTGTGAGGAGTTTTCATGCAGTTATATTCAGAGTCATAGAGACAGTTTAATTTGAGCTGGTATAAAGGCAAATGCCGCATGATTGGCTTCAAGTTGAAATCAAATGAACAATGCAAATTAGTGCCTTCTAGCCAGGGAACTCAGCAGCTACAGAACGGGCTGCCCATACAGCATCCTGTTACTGTGAAGGATGCAATTCCTTCATTTAGGAAGATATTGAAGTTAACTAAATTATAATCAGAAAAGAAGTACTACATTACAGTGGGCATTAATTCCCATATTTGTTAATAATGTCAGCAAAGAATGTATAGACTTAATAGACTAAATTATACTGCTGCAGCTGGTCTCACTGGACAGAGTTGAGACAGTCCTTGTGCAAATGCCGGGCTTGTAATACTTGTGTGCTTGTTCAGTCTGTGGATAGCCCCTAGGACTGTCAATATATATTCACCTTTCTTTTGATAACCTTATCTCTGTTATTCCAGTAAAATGAATTCAGCTTCTGTTCACTTGTGTAAACGGTAGAAATCAAGAGATCTGTCACAGTAGTTTAAAAACTTTGCTTATGGGAAGCATCTAAGAGGCAACAGAACTGCAGTAAAGGAAGATGGGTCTATAGTCTTGTCGTGGTTTAGCCCCAGCCAACAACTAAGCACCACACAGCCACTCACTCACTCCCCCCACCCCAGTGGGAAGGGGGAGAAGAGCAAAAGCAAGAAAATTCGTGGGCTGAGATAAGAACAGTTTAATAATTAAAATAGTAATAGTAGTAATGTTAATGATAATTATTATGATAATAATAATAATAATGATAATGATAATGATAATGATAATGATGATATAATAATTTAAAAAATAACGAGAGAGAAATGAAACCTGGAGAAAAGAGGGAAAAGGAAAAAAAACCCGCAAGTGCTGCAACCGCTCACCACCCGCTGACCAACACCGCCAGTCCCCGAGCCGCGATCGCTCCTTCCCCCGGCCAACTCCCCCCAGTTAATATACTGGGCATGACGTCACATGATATGGAATACCCTTTGGCCAATTTAGATCAGCTCTCTTGGTTGTATCCCCTCCCCTCCCGGCTTCTTGTGCACCCGGCAGAGCATGGGAAGCTGCAAAAGTCCTTGACTAGTGTAAGCACTACCTAGCAACAACTAAAAACATCAGTGTGTTATCACATTATTTTCATAGTAAGTCCAAAACACAGCACTATACTAGCTACAGTGAAGAAAATTAACTATCCCAGCTAAAACCATGACAAGTCTATAGTCTGTCACTGGCTGAATGAATAGACAATAAGAAGTGATCATAAAGACAAATTTCATTCTACAGCATATAAAAGAGTATCATAAATCAAACAGAGGAGATGGTTCCTTTACACAATAACAGACATAAAACCAGAATCATTCAGGTTGTAAGGCAGCTTGCAAGGTGTCTAGTCCAACCCACCTCTGAATGCAGGGCTTATTTCAAGATTAGAGCAGATTGCTTAAGGGTTTGTCCAATTGGGTTTTGAATATCTTCCAGGCTGGAGATTGCACAGCCTCAGTTGGCAATATGTTCCTGTGTTTCACCCTCACTGTGAAGAATTCTTTTTAATGACTTAACAGAAATTTTCCTTGCTGCAACTTGCGACTGTTGATTCTTGTTCATCTGTTGGTTTTGGCCACTCTCACAGTTGCATAAAGTCTTCTACCTCAGTAGTATGTCAGAGCTCCATACCTAGCTCTGTGCAAGCAAGTGGCCTATCTCTAGTTCGTATATCCACTGCAAACCCTTAAATTTTAATTAATCTTAGTCACTATGATCCTTTAGAAGAATGCAGGACAGCAAAGAATAATGGACTCGATAGGTTTCCAGAAGTCTGCTAATTTGTTTCAAAGAGTGGTTATTGCAGTTATTATTTTGACAGATGTTTCCTTGTTTTGTCCTAGGCTAACCATGTGATTGCTGATTTTAAAAAATTCTCAAGTTAATAGTGTGCTGACAACCTCAAGGGAGGAAGTGAGAATCATGCTTTCTTTTCCTTTGTACAGGAAATAAGTTGAGGTTGAAATACTGTCAGTTCCATATGGCACATGTTCCATCTGTAAATATTGCTGTTTCTTACTCTGCCTCCTTTGCATGCACATGTAGAAGGCCCCAGCAAGCCAGATGTATACAAACACTAACATTGTCAATAACTCTGCGTTTATTAGTAAGTATTTAACTGATTTTGCTCTCTCTTTGGAACTGAAATAAACATTTACGTGCATAATTTGCAGGTTTGAACAAGAGTTCCAACACCACCAACAGTTTCTAGTCTTAGTCGTAAAGGCAGGAGAAACTGATTTGAGATTCTGTTCAAAGACAGGTCTTGTTTAATCTAATATTAATTTCTTCTGTACCAAGAGGTAATACCAGGGTTATGCTGTCCCACTAAATAGTGTATCAAAAGTTGCACACACGCCTTTTTTCGTTACACTCTTTTCCAATAGTCTGAGGTTTACTAATTTTCTTTGCTTAGAGAAAGATCTTACAAATGGGAAAAATAATGAGAAAACAGTCATAACGTTACGAAGTCTGCAAAAGCTTTAAGTGTCATGAAATGGATTTTATGCTTTTGTTTGCACTTGACAAGTACTTCAGCTGGTCTTAGTATACAGTCTTTTTGCACAATTAAAAAGCACAATCTTTTGTTTCATAATTATCTCTATATTATGTACTTAAGCCTTTAATTAGATACAGGTTTATTGGAACTGGTTGAATTGTTTCTGCAAGGATGCTGGGTTTTGAATTAAAAAGGCAGATTTTGTTTAGATGGAAAAAAGGATTATTTTTAAAAACAGGTAATATGTATCAGGAAACTGTTTCTGAAAACAAACAAGTCTCTGTTTTGGAGAGAAGGAGAATATGACTGTCCCCAGCTGGTAAACACTCACCAAGCAATGGTACCAGTGCTTGTGATTTAATGGTTTTCTGGTGGCTTCAAAAGGTCCAGACATGAATCCTGGGTGCTGTACAGACAAACTCATGGCTGCCCCCAACTTCTTCTTGAAGGCAGGAGACAGCAGAGGATGACCAGGAAAGAAAGATCGACATAATAGGCAGCGGTCTGAATGCAACAGCAGCAACGCTATAGATTGATTGGCTGTTTTTTAAAGACACACATTAGAATTCTAATTAAATGTTTGATGATATTCCATTGCAGAATTTTGTATGAAACCTTCCTTTTCATGATGAACAAAAGAAAGGAGAACACCAGGCTGCAGAGGTGAACAGTGAAGCTTGCTGAACAACTGAATATGAACAATCGGCACATCAGAGGTAGGAACATATAATTTGAGAATATGAGTTGAAAATAATGTAGGGGTATATTACAAAATGTTTGGAGAGTGAATATCCAATGCAGATAGGAGAACCAGAAAAGGATCTTTGAAGCAGTTTTTGACTGAATAGATTAAAAACTACCAGAGTAAAAAGTGTTTTTGAAGGAAGTTGGTAGTATGAAGAGGCCGAAGTAGCAGTTTTAATTATACCCCTAATGTATTAAGGGAAAAACAGAAGTAAAGAAAAACTCAGTAAATAAACCAAGAAAAGTCCAGAATGCAATAAGACCACTGCACATAGCAGGTTTTTAGAGTGCTTGCGTGCAAGAGGCCAGGCAAAAAAAGTAGGAGAAATGAAAACATTTGGACTGAGGTGATTTCAGTGTCATGGGCTTAACAGAAGCTGAATAAACAGTCGGATGAACTGTACGTCAGTATAGCTCAGAGAAACTGTGGAAGCTCCTATAGCAACAAAATAACTGCTAGAAGCAATTTCCAATGAAATTGATTGCACAAAAAAAATCTGTGTGCACAAGCCAGTCCAGAGAAGGGGTGAGTTGTTAGAGGGAAAAATCTACACATTCTTCTAGACCTCATTATCAGTTTCATTCTTTTATCGATACACATAAAATATTATGCAGTTTCCTCTGGGGCTGTAACAGTGCTTGCTGAAGGGAGTAAAGGCAGCATCTGGGCTCGAATGTCCAAGCAGTAGTGGTGGTGTATAGGGAGTATTGAGGAAAACATGTTTACCAGCACTTCCTCTCCCTTTCCCTTACCTTTTTTTCCCCAGGAGATAAGTCAGTTTAAGCTTGACCTTTCCTCTCAGTGGCTAGTGACAGCCAGTCCACCACAGGGCTGGGAGTGCCTTGATAATTTTCTGCTGAATAATAGCCAGCAATCTGATTGATTTAATGTGTATCCAAATTAGTTACTTTTAACAGAAAAGAAAGAATGACCAATACAAAAGCATTCACTGCCAACAACTATAATACTCTCTTTAAAGCCAGAATAATTTCCCCTGGATTTGATATTCATTAATGCCTTATTTATTTTTGCTGAGCCAACTGGATTCAGTTCATCATGATCAAAGCTCTGGTGTAAAAGAGAATGAAAAATGAATATAGAAAAGCAAACAAACACTTTTTTCTTTCCACAAAACTACTCTAGGTATCTCCTTTGTTTAACTGCTTATATGCTTTTTTCATTCCCCTATGTAGACTTTTTATAGGGAACAATTTTTCTGTCCTTATTAAAACAGCAAAAGTTATATATAAAAAAAGTAAAGTCTTCAGGTGGAGCTGATTTGCCCTCAGAAAAGCAGCTGCTATGCAATGTTTACACCATCATCAGAAAGACAGAAATATATAGAAGTATGAAATTATGAGCAGGAAAGTCTTGGCTAGAAAAATACACTAGGTCTCAGAGTATCTGGGTGTTATTTCTGGTCTGAGTCATCTAAG
>WEKW01018576.1:4404-23812 GCA_013389905.1 Sula dactylatra | reverse complement strand
TTTCTAAAAAATAAAAATTTCCTTTTTTTCCCTCAATTTCATCAAGGTTTGAAGAAAAATCAAAAAGTGCTTCTGCTATGAGATAGAGAACACAGAATTTCAAGAACTCTTCCTTCTTTTGAAAAAGATTAATAAAATTGTTTGAAGAATTACCAATGCAGCTAATAATAGCTTTAGTACCATTTACAAATGAATGAAGTAGCTGTTTCTGCTCCCTTCAGTGCTATACAAACATGCTGCACTAGAAAAATTACAAAAAGGGCAAACTATATGTTTTTTTCCTAAAATAAAAAAATTAAGATTTTTTTTCTTCATGTTCACCATTTTTCTTTTGTGGCTGTATAGTTATATGTTTAAAAAAGTTCTGCTTAGGAAGGTAAATGAAACCTTTTAATAACAGTAATCTGAATAAAGTACGTCTACTCTTTTTTGTAATATAGATACAATTGAATGTATGATAGTAATTATTCTGGATGTGTATTTCATTAGTTTACCAAGTAACTACTCTGAATATTAAATAGTATTTGAAATACGTTCAAATTTATCTTCATAAAACAGTATTGAAAAACAAAAGAAAGTTGATAAAAAGTTTCTTTAAATAGCATAATAATGTAATCACTACTTCTGGTCTAATTTTTTTTTTATCCTTTGAGAGTATATAATCTTACTTTTGCAGTCAGACTTCTTATCATTACATGTAATGATTGAAATGTAATGGTTGACTGAAGAAAATAACTGTTCTGTACAAAGAAATTTCTACAGGACAGATATTCTTCCTATACACAGGAAAGAGCACAGTCAAGAGATTTTAAAGATTCTTTTTTAGATTTATATTAATTTCATATCTGAGCTGGTTAAAAAGAATTAACTTGTACTTTTAATAAATTTATTTTTGATAAAATGAAGCAATAAAGTAACTATAAGATTCTAAAAAGGATTGAAAATGTAAATATGTGTGTTAATAAGAAGCCAAAATATTTCATGTTATTGTATTTCTAATATAGTAGATTGTAGTGCAAAATATTCTGCTATTGGATGCAAGTAATTTTATTATCTGAATATTAAGGGCTGATATTGTACAGAATGTAAATACAAGCTAGTTTCTCTTGGGTATATATTTTAGAATAAGCTTTGTTTAAGGTCAAAAGTTGCATGGTAAAACCACAGTAAAGAGGTATTATCTATTCCTTTCTTTTTTTCTAATTTTTTTCCTAATCTCCACAGAATATTATTGCATGTTGTTTTAACTGTCATATGCAATATGGACATTTCTATGAATATATATGAAAAATATATATTGTCAGTTTGGAGTGAACTATTGTGTGAAACACTTAAAGATGACTGCTGAAAAGGTCTGTATGCCCAACAGCTTATTAAAATTGCAAACTTAGTTTTCCATTAACATTTTCTATTTTGGCATCTTGAAAAGAGTAGAAGTTGATTTCAACAGAACATCCTGTGGGGAAATCAGTTCATTTTGCTAAAGTATCTTAATAATTACAGTGACATCAAGGTTAATTGCTTAATCTGTATTGCCATAGTGCAGTCCTGTAGAAATCCCAACACAATCTGTTCTATAATTAGTGCCAGAATATCCATATATAGAACAAGCTGTAACCTAAATAAATAAAAAAACCTGATATGGTTAATACATAAGACTTACCAAAGTCTGTGTGTGTTTGCATGTGTACAAATATATATGAAGAGAGGCAGTAGATTTCAGAAAACAGAGCTCTTACAGACGTGTATTAAACCCTTGAGGAGTTATAAACAGCTGAGGTAGAAAATAACTTCAAGCAAGATGGTTTTTTCTCCCTATTCTTCTTCCAGCTCCACAATGTGGTTCCTAGCCAACACCACCAGGTTTGCATCAGGTCCCATTTCCATAATGCAGTACATCACAATAGTCAAAATATGCTTAGGTCCTAAATAAGGTGAATAGATTTTTGTCTGCAAAATGTAGCAATTAAGTTATAGAAAACATTCTTGTTCATTTGAGTACATTCAAATTGAATGTATACGCACTTTGGTTTTGCTCTTCAGGGTAATTAATATTGAGGTCCTTCATGTTTCTTCAAAATGTCAACGACTTGATTAACTCAGTTGAAAATGAAAACTTACAAAAATATCTAAGTTGTGCATGAACGACCTAGTGGTGTTTAAATATTTGTTATTTAAATCTAGTACTTAAGACAAAATTGATTTCTGATTGCCATAGCAAATGTCATTAATTGGCATATAGTAGATGCATATGACATATGTAAAACTATTGTATTGTAGAATATTCTACAATATCTGTACAATAAAAATTTTTTATTGTACAATATTGTACAATATACACCTTCATCACACTATGTTGAGTATCTGAATTCTTAATGATGATGAACCTAAAATGGCAGAGTTGAACTTGTAGTTTAGATTTCGGTTCTCAATGTTTCATACATGCACAAAGTGGGTTTTACTTGACAGAAGTAACAATGTTCCACCAAGTCAATAAAAATGCACTAACTCATAGCAAGTAACACCCTAGTTGTTATATTCCTTCTCAGGAATGCTGAACAAGTTCACCAAGATCAACCATGTAAATCAGAGACTCTCTCAGAAGTGATATCAGAATTATCTGGGAAAGGAACATATCATACCAAATCTCTCACCTCTTTGACAATATTATAGTAAAACAAAAAAGTGTGTTTAAGATGAAAAATAAAAAGGACTTTTTCACTATATCATCACTCTTTTCTTCATTACTCTGTTATTCATATTTTTTTAATGGGTGTTATTAGTTTTGTTTCTATCGCTACACAGAACTGACCAGTTCAGCATCCAGAGTTTTGGTCATGAGATTATTCTTTCTTTTTCTTCATACTGAGTTTTTCTAGTGAACAGTTGGGTGATGGGTCAGGCTCAAAGGGTCATACCAAATGGGGTTACATCAGGCTGGCAGCTAGTCACTAGCGGGGTTCTGCAGAGATCCATCTTAGGGCCAGTGCTCTTTAATGTCTTCATAAATGACTTGGATGCAGGACTGGAAGGAATACTAATTAAGTTTACTGATGACACAAACTGGGAGGAGCTGTTCACTTTGTTGAGGGCAGAGAGGCCCTGTAGAGAGATCAAGACAAATTAGAGAGCTGGGCAATCACCAACCACATGAAATTTAACAAGGTCAATTGCCAGATTTTGCACCTGGGGCATGGCAACCCTGGATATACATACAGACTGGGGAATAAGACGTTAGAGAACAGCTCTGCAGAGAGGGACCTGGGGGTTCTGGTCAACAGCAAGTTGAACATGAGCCAACAGTGTGTCCTGACAGCCAAGAGGGCCAACCGTGTCCTGGGGTGCATCAAGCACTGCATTGCAGCCAGTCGAGGGAGGGGATTGTCCCTCTCTGCTCTGCACTCGTGCAGCCTCACATCGAGTACCGCATGCAGTTTTGGGCACCACAGTGTATTAAGGATATAAAGCTACTACAGAGTGTCCAGAGGAGGGCCATGAAGTTGGTGAAGGGTTTAGAGGAGAAACCATATAAGGAGCAGCTAAAGCCACTTAGTTTGTTCAGCCTAGAGAAGAGGAGACTGAGGGGAAACCTCATTGCAGTCTACAGCTTCCTCACAAGGGGAGGAGGAGGAGGGGCAGGTGCTGATCTCTTCTCTCTGGTGACCAATGATAGGATCTGAGGGAATGGCAGGAAGATGTGCCAGGGGAGGTTTAGGTTGGATATTAGGAGAAGGTTCTTGACCCAGAGGGTGGTGGAGCACTGGAACAGGCTTCCCAGGGAGGTAGTCACGGCGCCAAGCCTGATATTCAAGAAGAATTGGCACAACGCCCTCAGACACATTGCATGAATTTTGGGGTTGTCCTGTGCAGGGTCAGGAGTTGGACTCGATGATTCTTGGGGGTCCCTTCCAAATCAGGACATTCTGTGATTCTATGATTCTCCCATCTGGCATTCCTTGTCCCATTTCATTGCATCCCTTTCACTGATTTTCCTCTTCTTGTACTTTAACTTTCTACATGCATTTTCTTTATATATTCTAAATACTTCTCCATTTCTGTATTATTATTTTTATTTGCAAATACTCTGTTTTATTTAATATGCAGTAGTTCTTTTTGTATTTTCTCCATAGGACCTTTTTCTGAATGCCCTAAATGCACAGTGATTGTTTTCTCCATGCTACTACCAGAAACTGATAAACTTACTGTGCTTTGCTTGTCCCATGCCAGAAACAAGGTGGTCAGAGTTTACAAAGTAATTGCAAAGATTGTTCACATGTGAATATTGCTTATTACTGAGCTTACAGACTTGTATTACATTGGCGCACTTTGTTAACACATGATCCCATGCAGTTTTATTGACTGTTCAAATATGCCACACAGAGGGACAATGTGGTGTCCCTAATAACTCAGGATGACACAATGGTTTTCTTCCTGCTCTCTTCTTCTCTTTGGAATCTGTGGGTTTATTTGCACATTACTGCTTCGTATTAGTCATTAGTTCTTGCTGATTGCTTATTACATATGAGGCAGAAGCTGTGAGTTACTCTGCGTTCGCTAACATGGTTTTCAAATAACAAGTATCTAGAGACAGAAACCAGCAGCTGGATCTGTAATAGTCAGTTATGTAATTGATCTTATTTTCAGAAGGGCTATAAAGAGAAGTTTTAAGACATTCACTAAGTATGCAGCAACATACAAAAGAAATTCTGCTTTTAATGACCTTTAAAGAAAAAGAAAGTTGTACAGATTACATCTCTCCCATTTTTACAGAAATTGGTATAAGTAAATCACAGCCAGCACTAATCTTAAATTTACACCTCTGAAAAATATGGCAATGGAACAAAACATGTTCTTTCATCCTTTATTGTATGTTTTGTAGAGCAGAACTGAAACACAGAGCTTGTATCCTTGAAAACATATACTTCTTACACGTCTTAAGATATAAATTCCATTATCAATGTTAAGCCCAACACTCAAATGTTGGTATAACTGTAATAAAGCCTGGTGATAGTTTAATTGCTTTACTTTGAGGGAGTCAAGGAGGCAAATTATCCCTAATTTTACAAAAGGGAGAAATCTGTCCTTACTGCTCTCACGCATATATTCTCCAAAGTGTGATCATTAAATAAGGAAATGTCTCCAATGACATATATTTTAAGTTATGTCATATTTAAATTTTCAAATATCATTTTCATCTGCCTCACCATCCTCTACTAATCTATCTATTTGAGTAATTTTGAAGGCATATACCTTTACATCATATAGATGCTACAGATAGATATAGCTAGATATGGAAATGCTTTATGTTAGTACTTTTCAACCTGGTAGCTTTCAAAATAACGATTTTTTTAAAGCAGTAACTAAGACTGCATTCAAAAATAAAATGATCAAACCTTTAATTTTCCTATATTTTACTTCATTATTGACTCTTATTCAGTGTTTAATCATCTCCAGGGAAACAGGAATCAACTCTCTCATATCTTGCAGTAGTTTTCATTTAAACAGTTCCTCAGCTAAACACCGCTTTAATTTTGAATGTTCATACTACACAATGGGAATTTATGCAATTTACAAAGCATTTACCATAGTAGCTGAGAGACTGTTGTTGAGAAATTTCATACAAATCTCTTTCACCTCAACAAAAATTCTGTTCTTTCAATTCTCTTTAAAAAAGTAGTTGCTTACCTGATAAGTTTATTTTGGCAGTCAAACTGCAATTAGTAACCTGAAGTATTATCAAAGAAGAAAGCTGAAACTTAACACAGCAGTGAGTCTATACTTGCATATAATTGTAACATTCTTCTTCTTTTCCATGAGTCAAAACAGTAACTTGTAAAGGACTAGGAGTCTTAGTAATGTCCTAAGCTTTTTAAAAAGCGTATTTTAACTTGCTTGTCAAATAATTGAATAATATTATTTTGTTCTCTATTTTCCTCTCCTTGTCACCATAGATACTGCTTAGAAAAGTTCTATTGCTCATAAGATGAAATCGTGTAGCCAGTAACAGGAAAACTGCTTCTTAAATTTGTTGATTACTTGCTGCAATCTATTAAACTTTATCCTTTATTTTAAAAGTATATGGAGCCATTTGGTTTGTGCTCTCTTGCAAACATCTTTGTTTTCCTTTCAAAAATATATACAGCAGAAGATGAGGTGGGATCCGGTTAAATGAGAATTAGACAGTTGATTTTAAAACTCTGGTAACAAGCTGACTTTTAGTTCAGTATTTCTAACTTTTGATAAGAAGTGCCCATCACAGACAGGTAAGTTCTTTCGAACTGTGCAATGTTGTGTGATTTCAGATGTTGGTAAGAAACTGAGAAGAGAGAATATTTTTACTTATTTATTTAAAAACTACCAAATATTAGATAATAAAAGATTGATCACTCTATGTTTATACATAATACAAATCCACATTAATATTTTAACAAGTACTAAGCAAATATTTTTTTCCAGGACTTTAATGTACAACATTAAAGAATGTGTTTACAATGTACCTCCTGTCATTTTCACTGTGGAAGATGTCTGCTGTTCAGCCTTAAAACGTCACATAGTCTTGACTTCCCTGATTTAATCAATATGGACTGCATGTCTCTGCATCAGAATAAACAGCCATTGCTGCCTCTTCTTTTACCAGATGAAGTACTCTGTTATTCCTGATCCCCTCTTGCATATGGGTCAGGTCTTTTCTCACATTCATAGTCAGTGCATTGGGTAACCAGAATGACTGTAATGACAAGGAGAACACTGGAGAAATTTTAATGCAGTTGTATATGACTGATTGGACAACCTCAGCAAAAATTGATCTTCCCGTCACACCTTTGAGTCCACTAATGTCATGTTGTTTTTTCAAAGAGACTTAAGCCTAGTTGATAGACTTGTTCTCAGGTATTCCATTCCGATCTCAGAGGGAGTAAAGGATGGGCTGGTAAGCAAGGTCACTGGCTATTGAACTGAAATTAATTAAGTGATAAATGGCCTTTCAAGGTAATCATTATCACACAGTTATTTTGGCACATTTCTGAAGGCCAATATCGGGGAGGTACTGATTCATTGTTTAAGATATTTATTTTACTATAAAACTATTATCGGGAAAGAACTTGTCACATGTATAAGCTTGCTGTTACACAATTAATCCTTATTTGCAATAGGAACCATGCTCAGTAGAGCTACAAAATAATTTCAGTATACAAACACATGAAATAAATTTTGTCTTTCATCAGAGTTTTCTGCAAGGTAAGTTATGAAGCACAAACTAGCATATGTCTTCTGACACCTTATTCACATTTAAACAAATAATTATTAGTTACAGACAATGTAGAGAAAAAAACTGACAGCAATTTATCATCTTGCAAATATTCATACTTTCTGAAACTTTTTTAATGTATAGGTCTGCCAAGAAAACATCACCCAGAGTATGATGTAAAATATATCATTTAGAGTGAAATTAAGACTTGTTCAAAGCACCCTAAAACTGACAGTTTCAATGAAAAACATCAATGTTTTTTTCATTACTGTGGTGGGTTGACCTTGGTTGGATGCCAGGTCACCAAGCCACCAAGCAGCTCTATCACTCCCCATCCTCAAGTGTACAGAGGGAGAGAAAACATAACAAAAGGCTTGGCGACTGGGACAAGGACAGGGAGAGATCACTCATCAATTACTGTCTTGGGCAAAACAGACACAAATTGTGGAAATTAATTTAATTTATTACCAATCAAATCAGAGTAGGTTGATGAGAAATTAAATCAATTCCTCAAACACCTTCTTCTCACTTCTTTCTTTTTCCCGGGCCTAACTTTACTCCAAAATTCTCTACCTCCTCCCTGCAAGTGGCACAGGGGGACAGGGAATGGGGTTTCATCACGCGCTGTTTCTGCCAGTCCTTCCTCCTCCGAAGGAGGACTCCTCACACTCTTCCCCTGCTCCAGCATAAGTTCCCTCCTACAGGTGACAGTTCTCCACAATTTCTCCAACATGTGTTCTTCACACAGGCTGCAGTTCTTCAGGAACTCCTCCAGCATAGGTCCCCCACTGGGTCACAAGTCCTGCCAGCAAACCTGCTCCAGCATGGGCTCCTCTCTCCATGGGGCCACAGGTCCTACCAGGAGCCTGATGCAGCATGAACTTCCCTCGGGGTCACAGACTCCTTTGGGCACATCCACCTGCTCCGGCCTGGGGTCCTCCACAGGCTGCAGGTGGATATCTGCTCCACCATTAACCTCCATGGGCTGCAGGGGGACAGCCTGTCTCACCATGGTCTTCACCAGATGCTGCAGGGGAATCTCTGCTCCGGCGCCTGGAGCACCTCCTCCCCCTCCTTCTTCACTGACCTTGGTGTCTGCAGAGCTGTTTCTCTCACATACTCTCAGTCCTCTCCTTTGCTGCTGTCACACAGGGGTTTTTTCCTCCTTCTTAAATATGTTTTCCCAGGGGCGCTGCCACCATCAATGATTTGCTCAGCCTTGGTCAGTGACATGCCTGTCTTGGATCCGGCTGGCATTGGCTCTATCAGACACAGCGGAAGCATCTAGCATCTTCTCACAGAAGCCACCCCTGTAGCTTCCCCACTACCAAAACCTTGCCACATAAACCCAATACAGACAAAAAACTGTTATTCTAAAACATATGCAATTGTTTTTCTAAAATACATGCAACTGAATAGAATAATCAGAATACTAATTTCTTAAGAGTTTCATGATAGGCATAAGGGTAAAAGAAAGAAGCATAAAATCTTTAAAAATTAGAAAATAAAATATTCAAGTTAAATAGGAACTTACTTTTATTTATAAAAATAAAAAAACTGCAGGAGGGTCTCAATCATACCACTACACTAGAGAAACCAAGAGAAACCGTATGGTACTAAAATCTTTGTAAAACGTAAGAAAACAGACTTCATAATATCTTTTTTACAGATATATGTTTTTACATTTAAAACCCTAAACAAAACAGAAATGGCCTTGCTTCACCTAATTTTAACCTACAGCCCCTTGACTTACATACTGTCAACTGAAGCAGGAGGAAATACTGTTGTAAAACAACCACCTCCACATACTCTCTCAATATTGCTCTCTCAATGTTAATGTTATCTTCACACTTTTTAAGATGCCATATCTCTCAGCTTTGTTTGTTGAGACCAGTTTTTTAGACCAGAGAAAGAGTTTTGAGATGTTACAGAATTTACTAAAAGCTGTGTAGAAACATGAGTTATCTAATAGTAACTGTCAGCACTGCAGCAGCCCCAGTGTTTTTTTGTCATTTGTAATGTTGTAGCAGAATAAAAACTCACTATTTTGAGCTCTTGCGCACATATATATGCTATGTAGATAAGTATTGGTATATACAGTAATGTTTATAACACAACCTTTTCTAGGATTTTGATGGTTTGGTGGGGGGTTTTGTTTGTTTAGAGGGGGTGTGATTTTTTTTGTTGGTTTATTTTGGTTTTGAGAAAAAAATGTCATAGAAAAAAGGTGGTTTGCTTTGTTTTGCTTTGACCTGCATGTCATTTCCCTGTAATACAGGAAACTAGGCTAAAAGTGGGAAGCCTTTATGAGAAGTAATTCCATTCTATAAATTCGTAAAGACTATACTAACATTTTTAGAAAACCAAAAGTTTAATGAAAAAAAGTCTTGTTCACATTATTCATTTACAAGGACATTCTAAAATATTGACAGGTTTAACTGCCAAGAATATGTCACCTACAGTATGATGTGAAAGAAAATATTGATTTTAAATGTAAACACACAGTATTGTGGTGGCATTAACAAGTTACACGTTTCATTCCCTTTTGTTCCTGTAGCACTGGCAAGTGTAGACAATGCTGTTTAACCTACACATAACTCGATGTAACATTTCTTTACTGAGGAACCATCACTACTAAGACTGTCTGAGGTTTCATAACAAGATATTCACTGGACTAATGTGATTGTATTGTTGAACTGAATTTCCTGAGCCTACTATGCATCACTAGTTTTCCGGAAGTCAATTGAAACCAGACTCTTGGTCATAAAGAACTTTAACCTCGTGTCATGAGAACTTGTTTTTAATAGGTTTGCTGTAAAGATATATTTTCTGGTTCAAATCCCTAAGCCTACTTATCACTTCTTCTCCCTCTCACTAGCAGGTAACTGCAGTAAAACTATGCTTGTCAGTCATTTCTCAATTAATTTGAATGATATCACAGGGATTTCTGAATATTTTATTTAATATCTGACTTTATCAATAGCATTATCACTAATTTTTGCAGATTGTTTTCTCTCTTACAATCTCTCACCAACAGTATTTCAACATCATGAAAATGTATAAAACTAGAAATTGTCATCTCAGATCCCAGCTTATATCTGCAGGAAGCCTGTAGTGAAAAACTAAAAAGCATCCTTAGCATGAGGCAAAATGCTAAAACTTAATTTTACTCTATGATATTCACACTTCAAAATATAATACATTGATTTAGCTCCTCACCTCTTTTTATTCTTTCCACTATTCATTCTTTGTATGTCTTTCCTTTGAATCAAACATCCTCATTTTTTGGTCCAATTTCATATCAGTGTGCTTGTTTTGGCTGGGATAGAGTTCATTTTCTTCATAGTAGCTAGTATGGAGCTATGTTCTGCATTTGTGTGGAAAACAGTGTTGGTAACACAGGGATGTTTTCGTTACTGCTGAGCAGTGCTTATACAGAGCCAAGGCTTTTTCTGCTTCTCACCCCACTCCACCAGTGAGTAGGCTGGGAGCACACAAGAAGCTGGGAGGGGACACAGCTGGGACAGCTGCCCCCAACCAACCAAAGGGATATTCCATACCATATGACATCATGCTTAGTATATAAAGGTGGAGGAAGAAGAAGGAAGGGGGGAACATTCAGAGACATGGCGTTTGTAGTCCCAAGTAACCGCTCCATGTGATGGAGCCCTGCTTTCCTGGAGATTGCTGAACACCTGCCTGACAATGGGAAGCAGTGAATGAATTCCTTCTTTTGCTTTGCTTGTGCACACGGCTTTTGCTTTACCTATTAAACTGTCTTTATCTCAACCCACGAGTTTTCTCACTTTTACCCTTCTGATTCTCTCCCCCATCCCACTGAGGGGGAGTGAGTGAGCAGCTGTGTGGTGCTTTGTAGCTGGCTGGGGTTAAACCAGGATAGCATTGTACCCACCTAAGTCACAGTTCGGGCTTTTGTAGATAATCAATGCCCAATATTTAAAAAAAAAAAAAGTGATTAATGACAAATATTAGTCAAGTCAACCCCTCATTTAAACCCTGTTCTGCTGCTTAATCCATCAAGAAAATAAATGGTGCACGATCTCCTTGCTCCCACTAAAGGAAAATGAAAATCCCTTCTTTGAAAAAAGACCCCAATATTTGGCAAGATTCCTATCAAGAAAAACAAGTGCTTGAATTCTATTTTGAGTGTGGAAATTTTCACAGGCATGATCTCTGAGGAAATGGAATATGAACTAAACAGTTTCTTTCTGAATGGTGTTTTTTAGATCCAAGTGTAAGAAGGTCATCCTAGAAGCAAAGTCTTCAAGATTCAAAGCTATCTCATTTTACAGAAGAAATAGAATTGCAGTTCTCTTAAAATGAGGATATTGTTCTTACCAATATATGTTCAACTAATCCAGATATTCTTATTTTCTTGAAAGTGGTTTGAAATCAGACTTCTTCCACATCACCAAACTTATCATTAGGGACTATTATAACTGGATTGGTTTCCATTTATTTCATCATAGAAGCATTTCATTTATTTTGCCTTTGACAGAAAGAAAGAGAACTGCTGCTGACATCACGGCAGGGTTGCTGCTTGTTACTGTAACATTAGTTTTTGAAATAACAATTCTAAGTACAGATTTTCTAAGTTTTTGCAGAAAAAAAAATTCTTTGGAGGAAAAGAAAACATTAATTTTGTTTTGCTCCAGGATGTTCATCAAACAATTGCTGCAGATGTAACTGTAGTTAATTACTGCAAGGAAATATTTTATCTATGGTAATATTCATCCTCTTTGCACAAGGGTCTTATTTTCCAGAAGTTGTCAGCAGTTGGTAATAAGGAAGTAGGTATTAATGAACTCTGAACTGGATCTTTTTCTAGTTAGTCTGAGAAACAAGAGGCAAAGTGAAACAGCAAGTGAAAATTACTAGCGGAAACCTTTTCTGTTCAATGCTAAATTATGCCGTGCTATGCCATGCTATGCTATGCTATGCTCCTCTGTTCGTACGTAGTTTCTTACTCTGTTGGGGATACTGGTTTTGGGACAGGAATGATGATACTTATGCTACATGGCATGATGCCAGCTGAAAGCTGGGCTGGTTGTTCATGGCTGGATGTTAACGTTGGCATTAATGTTTGTTCTTCAGCTGGCTTAATCTCAGCACTAGTCTGAAACTATGAAAATCCATAAAGAAGTTGAAACTCATACCCTGACACTGTGTACTATGCTGAAAGGAGAAATATAAATAAGAAGTTATAGTGATATCTGTTCTCTGTACACACTATTCGTTATCTATGAACTGAAGACAGTGTTGACCTTTGAGGGGGCTACAAGATGACTGTGTGCTGAAATTTCTGACTTATTTGTGAGCAATGTTTTCGCATTCTCTTCAAACAGAATAAAAATTAGGTAAGTTATAAATTTTTGTTTCTTGCAGTATATAAAGATATCTTATCAAATGACTATCCTTTATTAATGAATTTGAAACATGCATGAATATAAAAGTTCTTTGAAGTACAATTGTATTTCTGTATTAAAAGACCATAGGAAGCAACTCACAGAAAATCACTCCCTTATATTGAAAAGTAACTATTCTAAAAGGCTTTTCTGGATTTCACTTCTCAGTATTGGATGAATATTTTTCAGTGACAGACCTCCTTTTCACGAGTTAACTAGCACTTTTACAACAACACTGAAGCAAAGAACTAAAATACCCTAGAAGAAGAATTAGATCGCCATGGAAACCTGTGAAAAGGGTATTTTCTTCCACCTATTAGACAGCAGTAAAAGTAACATTGAACAGATTAACATGGCAGCTGAGAAACTGTAGGCAAATTAGACTCCCTTTACAAAAGAGAACAGAAAGAAAATGTGTCTTTCTTCAACAAATAGTCTCAGATAAAACTCTTAACATCCATTTTTATACATGGCCACCCAGTGTCAGGATATTAACAACAGTCTGACTATTCAAAAATCAGGTGATTTTTGGTTCAGAGACAAACCAATCTTTAATTGGAGTATATAAAAGTATTTTCAAGTCACCCACTTGAACCTAACTTTTTTTTTAATTTCTTAAATTGATTTGGATATAAGCATATTTCTTTATTTTGTTTTATCTTGCTCATATATAAGACTATAGACATATATGGGATTTAATCTGGCATTCATGTTAAGTAATTTTTTACATACATCATGGACTTCAGCATGGTTTGCATATCTGTATATGTATAAATTACTATTTATGGAGGTGGTTTTGCTTGGGTAAATCATGTTTGACCAATGAAATTGCCCTCTGTGATGAACTAACTTGCTCAGTGGGTGAGGGGAGAGCTGAAGAAATCCTTTGATTTTAGCAGTAAAGTATCAAACAACATCCTTCTTGACAATCTGATGAGGCATGGACAGTATAGATAGACCACAAGGTGGGTGGAAAACTTATGCAGCTATCATGTTCAAAGGGTAGTTAATGGCTCAATGTTAAAGTGGCTTGTGGTTAAAAGTGGAGCTCCTCTGATACATTTTCCTGTAAAACCTTTGTTTTCACTTTTCACTTAGTGATATAACTTCTGATAAAAGTGAAATAAAATTTTATTCAGAAGCATGGTATACGCACATATACATTTATTTATCCTGAGATACAAAGCTGCATATTTTGCCTATGCCGGGAACTTAGAAAGCCAGTTTGTTTGCTGCAAAGTGAAGGCTTTCATATGTCGGGCAGATAGGCTTGGCATTGGACTTCGGTTTTTGCTATCTGAATGAAGACATCAAGAACCACAGCATCTTCAAGGAATACTTCTATATTTTCTTCTCTTTCATATTGTCCCCTTTTTTTGTGTCAGAAGTAGCCCAGCCCCTGACCTGGCCTCCCTTCCTCATTGCTACAGTGAGGGAGATGAAGCCATTTTTCTCAAACCATTGAGCAGCCTTGAGCTGGATCTGTCCCTTGTGGGGCACAGTATATTTGGTGTTTAAGACTGTATTGGCTGGAGACAAACTTTCACACAAACAATATGTTGATTACAGTACTATCCTAAAACAGAAAAATTAGTTCAGTTCACACGCATGGGGATTGGATTTTTGACTGGGATGAGGATGGGGAGAAGAAAGAATTTTAATCCAGCAGTGGGAAGCATAGCAAAATCCAATGGTTATCAAATGGTAATACTTATATCCAAACTAGAAATAATATATACCTTTTACAGTTCTGATATTTTAACTATAAGCAATATCTGCCAGATCTCTGTCATCTACAGCTGAGGCTGAATCATTGTGCTCTTCCTGTCTGTGGAACAATCATCCTTTCTGGTGCACTCTGTGAGCTTGGATCCTGAATGTGTATTTTTGATGTATGTTGGTGCAGAAGGAACACCATAACCCTGGCCAACAATGTTTCCTTTTGAAGAAAACCTAGCAAGCAGAAAAGGAGAAAAATAATTATGATGTGCTCCAACTAAGCTCCTTGATCTAGACAATCAGGAAACCATGCCTGTTGGGAATGGCAGGGAGGGCACCTACCCTACAGTGTAAGTAAAATCAAGACGGCTTCCTAACACGTGTTATGCCTCAAATAGATATCATGTACATATTGTTGAACTGTTTGATGAAGATAACAGAGATCCCTTCTTGTCTGAAAACGTGTAAAATTATGAAAATAGTATGTGTGTAGAAGTAAAGCTGGCTTAAAGCCAAGACACAGTACTCAGACCTACATAAGTGACATCACTATTCATCTATCTATTATTTCTCTCACTGAGTTTTGTTCTGCACCTCATCACTGAAGACACCTAATATTATTTAGATTACTGTAGCAGCTGTCACAGCTCTGCAGCACATGGAAAGGGAAAGCACAGACCCATGGAGTCACAAGTTTCAGTATGCACCTGAGGTCAAAATTTGGCTAACTATTCTAGTTACTTGATTGTTGCTATATATAGTATCCTTTTTGCAATGAAACCAAATTGAAATGTCCACTGTGACAGTTATATAAACCATATTCAGATAGATTATTTCTACATAGAAACCCGAGTGAAAAAAAATGTGCAAATGTAACAAAACTAGATGAGATTTTTTTTTAATTTCTCCAAGAAATTAGAGACAAATGAGATGTAGTAGAAAAGTATTGGACTCTGCCTTTTATAAAAATCAATGAAATGGGAAACAACGAGTCAAACAATATTGTTTTCCTGTTATGTTTTGCAGAAGTGATCACAGGTTATCAGAAGAAACTGTCTTCACAACAAATTGACACAACAATAATGTGATTTGATGGTAAAATAGTGATAAACTGTTTGATAGATTCTCAGTGGTTTTTGTCAAGTGTACCAGTTACAGATTGGAAGTGTTACGTTAAAAACATCTTGGGTTCAGTTTGGTTTTGTTAAAAACAGAACAGAAATTCATTGGGATCCTTCCTGGGTTCCTCCTGAGGTTGCCCTGATTTTAAAATCTCAGGAAGCAGAGAACGTGGCCCAGGAAACTCAGTGAGCCCCTGGGTTGCTGTAGAGCTCTGCGAGGTGCAGAGCCCTCACCTCAGAGCTTCTTCCAGCCTTGCTGTTGACACCTCAGCCCCAAGACCACCTCTCTGTGACCAGATTTGGACTCACCTCTGGATTCTTCTAAATGCTCCAATGCTATCCTAATCATTCAGCCACCTCACCCCTGTCCTATCACCATGACTTTTCCATAGTAAGAAATCAGGTGTGCACACTGGGTAGCACTTGTGGCATACCAGAAACTTCTGTGACCTGAATATTTGGACTCTTTACTCAGTCACATTTGTGACTGTAGACAGACAAAATGTTTTTAAGGCATTTTATGAAAATCTGGTAGGACTGACAGACACCTGGAACAATTGAATACCATATTCCTATGTAGTACAATGGAACAAACCTTTTAAGAGCTAGCAGGTTCTTGGTGTACAGGAAAACAGAGTGGCACATTGTCATGGTTTTACCCCAGCTGGCAACTAAGCACTTCACAGCTGCTTGCTCACTCCCTGCCAGTGGGATGGGGGAGAGAATCGGAAAGGTAAAAGTGAGAAAAGTCACAGGGTGTACTTTGAAGAAATTTGCAGGAAAACTAAATACCAAATACAGTGTTTTAAATGCTTCAAGTAGATTTGAGCTTCATATGTCCTCCAAAAGTAGCAGCTTATTTGCATTAAAAATAAAAGAGGAGAAACATCCATAGGAACATTTGTATTTCAATAATTAAGTCCACATAACCTTGAAAATAGCGGAGTAATCATAAAATAGAGGTGAAAAAAGTCCATTTTGCCATCAAACTTCAGTCCCTCAAACACCTGCATGTGCCTTTTTGCTATGCTCCAGAACATATAAAAAGTATCTTCAGTATCACATCATAAAAGTACAGTTTCGGAGAATTGAAGCATAATCCCTGTTTCAGGTGATTGGAACTGGACACAACACACAAAATTATGCTGACTCCATAAAACCACAGGAGTCCCTAAAGCATCCAGTGGAGAACCAACATACTACTCAATATGGATGTAGTAATACTCTGCCACTTGGCCTCAGGACCAGAGAATAATTCCTGACTTAATCTTTTTCAGAATGTAGACAGAACCTTAAAGTCATATTCTGTCTCCACAGTGTTTATGCTAATTCAGAAGTGATCTGGATTTCTTGGCCAAATTAGCTCTGAAACAATTTTTCTCTAAAGCTGAAGGAAAAGGACAAAGTTCATATATTATTAATAATTATATATCTTAGTACTTTTGACTGGAAAAAAACCCCAAAAATGGAAAATAAAACAAAAAGGGACCTATTCCAGTGATTTCTTTTTTCTTTCTTTTTTTCCCATATAACCACATTCTTAGTGTTTTCAGTGATAGGAGGATTTTAACTTCTTGGATATTTTCATCTGTTTTTGCTCAAGAAGCCACTGAAATTAATCTGGTCCTTTTTTCTTCTGGTGCGATATTATTTTTTTTTCTGGTGGGATACCAACAGCAGAAATAATCTCATTTACGTACATATGTTTCATTTTTTCTTGGAATGATCACACAAAGATGTTTTCTGTCGTTGTCCGTAACCTGACTGCTCTGTAGCACTACTTTCTATTGAGTACCTTTGTGAGTATTTTTAAATTAAATATTTCTTTTGGCTCAATACTCTGCATCTGCTGTCTTATCTTTCTTACCCTGAGTTTAGTATCATTTACATCTTGAAATAAGTTTGTTTTATCAAAGCTTTTATTCAACTTTTCAGTTTAAATAGAGCCCTCTAACATTATAAAAATAAACATTTCATATAAAGATTCTAATCAGACACTTTTTTTCAGTCTATATGGACTTACCCATAGTTTAGCATTTTGTAGTCTTTAAGTTAGTGTGTAGCTCATCTGAATTTGTACTTATCTATACCTATCTATAGTGCAATGATTTTCAGCTACAACCACAGTCTAAAACTTTATACTTTTGTATCTTAAAAAGGATTTTGAAAAAATATGGTCTGAAATGCTTCATCTCAAACCCTGCTCTGAAGGTTGCCTAAAAGGGCATGAAACAAAGCCTGTCTGAGGTGGTCTATAGGAATTTATTGTCACCTGAATAGTAAGGACTTCACTGGGGGATTACAGTTATCTCTGCTGCCCACACAGATTTTGTGATTAGAGTCGACAGAACCTTTCATTTCACAGAATTATCGACTATGTTAGTCATTCTTCACAAAATTTCATACTTAATCATGATATTCAAATCACACATGATAATAAAAAATGAGAGTAACAAATGGAATGGGTTTACTGCATCTGCAAGGGCATTGGTAGTACAAATTCAACTAGTCATGCTTTAGAGAAAGAGATTTTTGATGCTGACGTCCCCTGCCGGGAGAGCACAAGCTCTACATTAGCAAAAGATGACAGGACTGAATAAATGGAACATCAAGGGACTAGGAACACACAGCAAATAGGCACAGCTAGGAGGTCATTTGGAAAGAGAACCAGCTAGATGCAGTTGGTGTGAGGGCACAGTGACAAATCTATCATCTGTCCACCAGCAGAGAAAAGACACAGGAGATTGGCCTGACTTCAAAGAGTACCTGTACTAGTAAACAGTTTGAAAAGGGATAGCTGAACTGGAAACTTCTACTCTATATTTCCTTTATTTCTCTGCCATTCCTCTCCGTCCCCTGTTCCTGAACTCATACTTTCCCCCTTTCTTACTCCTTCCTTTTCCCCCTTCTAGTTTTAGATATTACCTTATGGTACTTCAGAATAAGCAATGCACAGTTATTACGCAATAAGTTGTATAAATACCTGCTAATATCAACTTCTAAAATCAGCTGTGATTACTTTGTTTCTAAACGGCTGATGAGAATTTTATTGATATCTTCTCCTCCTGAAGTTTCAAGGACAGTCCAATACTAACTTACTGGGGACTGTGCTGACAGGGAAAGAAGGAAATAAAACAAAGAGAATAATCATTGTAAGCTGATGAGGACCTATGTAAAAGGAAAATTTTAAAGATTTTTTTGTATTTCTCAGGTATTATTCTTTTTTTTTTTCTGCATACAAATAAATAGCAAAAGGGTCAGTCTTCCTGCCGTAGCTTAACTTTCATAAAAATAGCAATGTGTATGTGTACCTATATTTGGAGGAACTCTGATCATTATGTACACTATAATTTGTATTTATCCCCTGCTCTACATCTTCCTTAGACCTTTCTTAGAAATTTCATTATGAAATTCTAGCTTATTCCATGACTGTCATGAGCTGCTGACCTGTCCCATGTTAATGAATTCTCAATGAACACTACTGATACTCTGTCTCTGACATAACTTACTCTGTCCCTATGATAAAGACTATTTCATGGATAGTGCTAAAGAGTATGTGATTCTATGGAGGACCCTTTTAAGTCTTTTTCACAATTCATTTATGTTATTAAATAATGAACAATCTGGCTCCTTTCATCCAAAACTGGATCTCTGCTGTTTTTTCTGGCTAGTCAAAAGGACAGTTTCTGAAGGGAAAATCTATCTCTATTATGCATATTTTTGCTGCATATTTATCTTGAATTTTTTTTTAATATGTACTTGGATATAAAACTGACTGGTTGGCAACTCATGAAACTTATATTCTTGTTGTTTTCAGAAAAAGGTACAGTGGAGGCTTCTACAATCTCTGCTGCCCAAACAAATTGTTAGAAAACACCAAAGGGATTTAGGACCAC
>WEKW01018574.1:86059-114559 GCA_013389905.1 Sula dactylatra | reverse complement strand
GTGAAGCTGGAACCTCTCTGAAGAAGGACGGAGATCCATCCGGACCTTGGTTTTGCTCTTTAATGGTTCATTTTAATTCTATGACATCATAACAGTACATTTTTATGCCCCTACATAAATCCTTGACTGTAGCATCTCTAGATCATGTGACAGTTGAAAAGGAACCATTTGATTTGAAGGCTGAACACAGAGTTTGAATGGGATTTTTTAATTTTCTTGAAGCACAGGTTGTTGTCCTTTTTCTTAATCAAAGCAACTAGTCTGAGAAGAAGCAAATCAGCTGGACAGACAGTGGATTTTTAACACCTTGAGATGGGCAATGGAGCCAGTTCTGAGAGCAAGGAGTCAGCCAGGAGATCCAGAGAACTGGAAAAGAAACTCCAAGCAGATGCAGAGAGGGAAGCCAGGACAGTCAAACTACTACTGTTGGGTAAATATAATAAAAATTGTTCATAATGCTTATCCACTGAGGGGTTATTTTGCTCTGGAATTACATTTCAGTACAATGAATTTCCCACCTCTCATTATTTGTCTGAAGAAAACAATCCTGTAATATATGCACAAAATGTTTTCTAGTTGTGAACACTCATGAAGCGACCAATTAAGTCACAAGGAACAGGCTGAAAATGGCCATGTCACTGCATAGATTAAATTTTAAATTTTATAAATCCTTGACTTTGAAAAGATTTGAGAAATTAGTACCTACTGTTACAATAAATGTTATGATGCTTATACAGATGTTTTTTTTCAAGGATCTATATGCATTCATTTGCAGGATTAAGTGATATAACTGGTTACACAGAAAATCCACAGGTGTCACAAGGCATTGATATGGTTTATTTTCCAAACTGTTGCACTTCAGTTTTTACAGAAGCAGAAAGTGTCTTAGAAGTGCTTCTATTTGGTGTATAAAAATGTTATTGCGGAGATGGGAATGGAAGGTAGTGAAATGAGATGAATACAGATGAATATTCACACAGACTACTACTTCTAATCCACAGTATGATCAATTTAATAACAGCCAGTGGATGTAACAGCAAAAGAAAAACTATTTTTTCCTTGACACAGCTTTATTCTTCTTTTTTTCTATGGTACTGCATAGCCTACAAGAAATATCCAAGAGCACAATAACACTGCCACCATCTTAATATTTTTCTTCTAACAGTATGATGCCTGCTATGACAGTTTACATTGGTTTCACTAAATAGAAAACCAGCCTTTGATCATTAAAATGTTTCTTTTTTTCTCCATTGTAACCACTATCCTTTCAAATGCTTTTAAACTGACATTCATTCAGACTTAGCTAGATCCCTTCAATAAAGTAAATCAGCTTAACTGCTATTTTGTATCTTATGCAAAAAGTCTATTTATCCCTGCTGAGAATTTGACTACTATTATTAATAAAGAAATAAGAGAAAAACACAACCATGCAGGTTTCTCAAATAATAATATGAAAGTAGCAGTTTGATACACTTTATGTGCCATAAATATCCAGATTGCAGTTTACAAAGTTTTTCAGTCCAGGGGAGAATATAAAGATTTTGTGTACCACATTAATACAAAATATTGCCCCCAATAAGACAAGCTTGAATTGGTCAAAACCCAGAATATTTTCATTTAAACTTTCGTAAAGTTTCAATACTTTCTATATACTCTTACAAAAAGGAATTGGCATATTGAGTCAGAACCAGGGTCCATCTACTCCAGCATCCTGTCTCTGACCTTACCCAGCACTGATACATGAGGAAGATGTAAGAAATCCTTTAAGAGGAATTTATAAGATAAAGAGGAATTTATAAGATAAGCAGTTTCATGATATATTTTAATCTTCAAGCTTTCATGTCTTGGCAGTAGTACTGGAGGCTGTCTTATACTAGTACACAAACTAAATTACCCCTCCCAGAACACATGTATGTATG
This sequence comes from Sula dactylatra, assembly GCA_013389905.1. Taxonomy (NCBI): domain Eukaryota; kingdom Metazoa; phylum Chordata; class Aves; order Suliformes; family Sulidae; genus Sula; species Sula dactylatra. Next base: position 112,640 of record WEKW01018574.1, on the reverse strand, counting down.
TAGTTTTAAGAACTTCAGGTTTTAATGTTTCCTAATGTTCAGATCTGGGCCTGTTATCTTTACATACCTCTGAGGTCATCTCAGAAATTATTCGACTTTTACACTTCATAAATCAAGGGCAGCTCCATTCAATCCAACCAGCCTAGTCTTACCCTAGTTCTAGGTTTCTGTTCATCCAGACCATATGTTGCCTCTATATTACAGACCAGATGTCACCATTGTTTCTTTTGCAGTAGATGGATTGGTAGAAAATACTGAGGAAAAAAATGGATATGTATATCATAAGTTTTTCGGTGTGATCATTATACTCTTACCCTTAAAATGTAAAAAAAAAAAAAAAAAGTATTCTGGCCTTTTTCTGAGAGGATTATTTAATATCTAATCTGGTGACTCTGTGTCCTCCAGTAGGTTCCTTTACAAAAATGAAATTATATCAGGAAACCAAAGACATCACATTTGTTTATGTTAAGTTCCATGATCTGGGCAAACACATTATCTTTGCTGACATGATAATTTACAGTTTATATGACATGCACATAAAAACTGCACCTATAAACTGGGGGAGGTGGAAAATTATGCCTCACAAGTTGTCCCGGAGCCAGGAGGGTTAAGCCCCCTGTGCCAGGTGTTCCTATTTTGTCAAGGCCATCCCTCTGCCCCACCTTGTCCACAAACCTAGCCTCTATATATTTATACTTCCAAAAAATGAGATTGTTTTATGAGTCTGGAACAAACTCCAAGATGAAAGTTTTATCTCCTTTGTATCAGGGCCATAGCTTGCCTACCACATCACATGTAGTTTACATACTTTGTAGGAAGCCAGCTTGCAAATTATTTGTGTGTAAAGTACAGCACACATTTTAAACGTGGCCAGAAGGGTTGATGCTCACAGTGATGTTTCACAGAGAGATAAGAACTTAGCTTCAGTTTAAATAATCACTAGACTTTGAAATTATTTCTTTTCAAAGTAATATTCTATGGCCTCAGACTCTAAGAGGTCTCTGATAAGTAGTCTGAATGTAGAAGTTTATAGTATAGACATTTAAAACCCGTTAATCAGCTACTGTAGTACTGAAGTCAGGTTTAAGTTCCTGTTATTAACACCTCCACTGGAAGGAAAGGCTTTGAGCACAAAGATGGCCCAATAATCCCACTGACTGGAATACACTGATTTTGGATTTTTGGGGGTGCGGCAGCATTTCAGGACCTTAATTTGCCCATTTCCACCTCGAGACGGTTAGATCTTTTCTCTCGTTTATTTCTCCCATGGAGAAAGTTTGTTCAGTTTGGTAAAAGGATCACAGAGATACAATTTCCACTCTAGTTCAGTTTCCAGAGCTCTAAATGGCATAGACAAGGCTCAGGCAGAGCTGTGAAACCTTTTCTGATTTTAAGATTTTCTTTTCCTGCTTTTTGCTGTTTCATGTCACTGTCAGTGGCTTTTGTGACAGGTTTCAAACAAAATATTCAGACAGTAGTTTTTTTAATTTCCTTACCTTTAGTTCTGAAAACTTTCCTAAATCAAACCTTTGTTTCCACATAAATAATAACTGTAAAGAGACAATAGCTCTTGCTTTGAGACACAAAAGAAGCTTAATATATAAAAAGAACCATCTTCAACAGCTCGGCAGATGCTAACCTTGAAACGGGCTTGCATTCTCCCAAGTTTCCACAACTATTCAAACAAATTCTGCTTAGGAAACCAGTAATGTCAAGTTACAGCTGAGGTCCTGGGTTTTGTTCTCCTTTGAATATGAGAGATTCTCACTGGCTTTCAAGCTGCCTCCACTTTTTCCTCTAGTTCTGCTCTGTCACTGTGCCTTGGTGGCCTGCAGGGAAGTGGTCAGGCAGTCCCAGAGCAGCGGGACAGTGCAAGTCAGGCTTGGTGCCTGCAGCCATGCTGCATGGCACGTCTTGAGTCTCCTCTGCAGCCCCAGCAAGCCCAGAAACATAATGGGCTTGGGACATGGGGGAGTGCAGTTTGAAATGTCCAAAACAAGAAGAGAGGCAGGTTACAGTTGTCAGACTGCTGTGTGCACAGCACCATGCTGAAAGTGGATGTGGCATGCCCCAGAGCATGGTGAACGTGATCTCTGGGAATAAGCATGGGAGCAAACTTCCATCAACCTTACTGGCAGTGGGGACATCTTTCAACTCCCAGGAGTGGGGCCAGAGTTTCAGGCACTGACCGAGATTTCTGTGCCTTTATTTTCTGTACCTTTATCCATCTCAAGGAAACTTGGCATCCAAATAGAGGTAGAGAAATCAGAGGGAAATTTGAAAAAGCAAAGTCTTTAATATGTGAAATGCAAAATACAGGCTATGGCATATTATCCCTGGTCCCTATCAGGCTGAGCTATACTTCTTCACAGTGACAGTGAGTTTTTCAAAAGTCAGTTTAACTTTCCAAGCTTCAGGACAGAACTAAGTTTAGTCTAAGTTCTTGTCTTTTATTCAGAAAATCTGGGCTCAATTATAATTGACCTTTTCACTGCCTCCTAAAGGGTGCTGCCTTCAGATCCTTGTGCAGTCACATAAGGGCATCCAGCTCTTGCTGCTGTTTGAGTGAGTGGAAGGCTACAGGGCAGGTGGAAACACAGCCCTGTCCCCACTTTCCCGTCCCAGGGCCCTGGCCAGAAGAGCAGGCTGCACAGGAGAGGGAAGGAAGAAAGGAAACAGGTGCAAAATAAATTGTTTCTGACCCATTTCCTGGGGTGCAAATGCTGCTACGACTAACACGGTACTCTGGAGTGAAGCCAAAGTCTGAGAGTCATATGCTGTTTAGATAAAGGCATTACTGGATCATAAATTAAAGATGAACAGGAGTAGAAAAAGATATAAATTATGCCTCCCACTCTATTTTAACTTTGCCTTTCCGATCTGGAAGAGAGGTTCGTTTATATATTATGCTTCCCGGCATCTTTCCATGAAGTGAATGTATGAATTCTCAGCACAACCTGCTCTCTTCCCTACAAAAAGTGTAGCAAACGCCACCTTGCTGACAGGGCTTTACCAAATTCTTCAGAAGGCCATTGAAGGAATAATAGATGATCTATGGCAAATTTGCATTTTTTCCAAACTGTGGCAGATGGCAGCATCAGCCCATTTTGCATAGGCTCATTTTTCTCTCGCGCTTTCTGCTGTTCACAGCATGAGCTTTAGAAAATGCTTTGCGTATGGTTTGTTGTCTGTTGTGATTCATTTGAGTAAATTAATCCCTGCCATTTAAATGTTATTAGCTTTACAAAATCTGTTTGGAAAGTCTGTAATCAGTTTGTTCCATTCACTGAGAAGCCCTCAGTTAAAATAGCTATGCCCCAGATTTCCTCTTTTGTGAAAAGCATTTGACACTGTCCAGTAAGGTAAATGATAATCTGCAAAAAGAAGCGCAGTGGTGAGTCCTGTCCCATGGATTCACAGTCAAAATTAAAATGTGTCTTCAGGTGCTTTCAAAATCTGGCTCTTGTTTGGCGGTTCTTGCCAAGCCTCACGACTAGTGATAGTCACTCGCACTGATTTCCAGTGGGGAAGGTTTGCATTGTGATTACTCACTTTGCATGAGATAAGAAGGGCAAGTTAATCATACATAATCTGACCAAACCTATGCCCTAACTCTGCAAAGGGCTGTGCAAGCAAATGCCTGCACCTCCCCGCCAGCTATGGGGATTTCCTGCAGAATCATTCCCAACCTGGATCTGTTGCATAGCTCTGCGGGTTTCCCACTTCCAGCCACACTACTTCATAGCAGACCATGGGGCAGAGGACCTGGCAAAACACCAGTGTCAAGACATTTGCTCATGTGCTGCCAGCACATCGTGAGCTAGACCACATGCAAGTCTCCATGATCTGTTTTTCCAGTTGCTCAAGGAAGCTGGTTGAAGACCATGGAACTGGGTGGTTTGGCTTACAAAAGGTCATTTTATACATTAACTTAGCAGCTACAAATCATGTCATGAAGTGATACTATCAGAAGATGTAGTTTGTTCATGTCTTTCTGCCCACCTGCTGGGGATGAAACCAAAATACGACCATATTTTATTTCCTTGATAATTAAAGAGTCTCCACTTTTCTATTAATTGACTGAAAAGTTGTTTCTTTCTTTTCAAATATCCCTTTTCTTTTCTGGATTAATATTTTTACCAAGATTTCATTCTTTTTAAGTCTGAACGGACACGAGAGAGGGTTATAGCTAGTACAATGGGGATCTAAAATATCTCTATATCTCTTCATAGATACAAAATTCTGTGTTGCAGAGAGTTATTTTTAATACTTGGTATTTACTCATGTATCAATCACATCTTCTCAACATTCCCCTTCTGCAGGTGCTGGAGAGTCGGGAAAGAGCACTATTGTAAAGCAAATGAAGTAAGTATATGAATATTCATATCAGTTGTTGAATGGTATTTGCAGTACAAGCAATCTAACTAATGTCTTATTACAATGTTTATGCTTATTTGAATAAAATGCAAAGAAACACCATTCAAATCAAGTTCTCATTCAACCACATAAAATAAAATACAAAATGCCTAAGACACACAGCTGGCCTGGTAATCAGATCTGTCTGATCAAATCATGCACTGGCCCAACTCCTCAGGGAAGACCAGGGAAGCTTCTTCATTGGCCTTGGTAGGAGTTACAGTACTGTAGTGAGAACATGAATGTATAAGACCACCAGCCATGGCAGATCCACCTAGCCTAGTATCCTGTCCCCTGCAGTAGCTAATGAAGGATGTTTGCAGAAGATCATCAAACCAGACAAGCAAACACACACTAATACTCATGCTGGATACCCTGATAGTATCTGATGATCTGTGACTCAGGCACCATCCTGAACGAGAGACAGTATCACTGAATTTTATTCATGCCTATGTTTCTCCTGAATCTTTTTTGAACCAATGTAAACTAATGACTTCCACAATATTCTACGGCAAGTCATTCCACAGTTTAATTACATATGATGTGAATCACCTCCCTTTGTTCAATTTTATTTCAATCCCTATTAATTTAATTTGTTTTCACTATATTGCAAGAGAAACTATTGAAGTATTCACATTGTATAATAGTGCAAAGGTTTGTTGGGTTTTTTCCCAAACTCTGCCCTGTAGATCATTCTTGGTCTCCACAGACTTATTCCAGCTTCTGCCAGAGGTCAGAAGGATTGTTTTCAGGTCTCCCCTAGGCCAGGTGAGAACATCTTTATCTGCCAGCTTACACAGTGAGCAACTGATACCCATCATCTAGCATGGGTGGGGACAGTAATGAGAACTGGTTTTAGCAAGGTAAGTATCACCCCAAAAAGTTTTCATACAGTAATAAAGCTGGGAAAAAACAAACTCAAATGCAGAAATCCCTGGTCAAATTTGGACTGAGTATCTGTTTAGGAAGATCTTGTGACTGCACCATAAATCTACTACAAGGATATTTGTACGTTTGTTCAAAGTGCACATGGTGCCACACAGATTGAAGTCAGTAGTTTTATTTCCCCTGGCTTCAGAGGAAGGTCGTGTGTGTGTGCGTGTGTGTCTCCCCATTTACAATTTACTATCACAATATTTCACATATATTAAAACAGGCTAAAACTAAATTCCTTCATGTTTTTCTTTTAAGGGTAGCCAAAATACTAATCCTGTATCTTGTTTAAATAGATATGCCACCTGAGTTCAAGAGATCATACTTACACAGGCAGCAAAAATCCTCCTTCACTGTGTAACCTGCTAAAATATTGCTGCTGTATCAGTCTTCTTTTCATAGACAGTGTCCAGGTCTGCTTCCTAGGCCTGTCTAAATACAGAAAAAAATTACACAGGAATTGCAATTGTTTAGACATGACCTCATTTTGTAAGCACCAATCTCTTCCTGTGTAAAAATCAAGCAGACTGTTTTACAAAATCTGTAATACTATTCCAAATTTAAGTTTTCCTAACTATCTCATATCTTCACCAATGCATTTTAAAGAGTGAAGTAAAAAATGTTATGTCATAAGAGCAATTTTCTACTATTTAAGCAGCTCATTTTGTAATAAGACAGATTCAAAACCATCCATCAAATATTTTGCTTATTCTTTTGTTCCACTTAAATGGTGGATAATTTTATTTCTGTTTTGAGTTCCAATCAGGAGACCGTCCCTGTTCAGCAAACCATTGAAATGTATTGTGCTGAAAGCTTCCCCAAGAAGCAGATTAAAGATGTTCCTCTGAACTGAGCACTTTAGGAAGGCTGATAACCCTTAACAGCATTGAGGAGGGGGCAAAAAACTGCAAAGCTGAGAGTAATCTTTAAAGCCCTGTGCCTTTATGAGCTGTCAACTTGATCACAAATATGAATTATTTTACAAGAAAGCTGTTCATGAAGTATCATTTTTCATATAAAATGTCATATTTCTGTCACAACCAAGGACTTTTTTTTTCAAAAAAAAGGATTTTTTCAGTTAAAAAACCAATTTCAGTTACTAATTTTTTTCAGTGAAGCAGAACATCTTCTAGAGAAGACTGATAGCTGCTTACAAAAGAAATAATTTTGCTGAAAATATAATGTTCCACAAAATCAGGGTAATTTTATTCCTATTAATATAATATTCTGATTCATAATTTCCAGACTGAATATTTCAATCAAAGTTAAATCCTTCCACTAAGCTTTGCACAATATTTTCTGATTCTCAAAATATAAATATGCTGCAAGGCCCTAAAAAAGCTAGGATGGTTATGAGGGATAACTAAAAAGGAAAAAAAAATAAACTTCTCTGGAGCTCTGTGCTTCTGACTAGATCGTTTCCAATGTGTGATCTAACATTTTTAAAACCAGGTTGAGTATTTCTGTGCTATGTCCTAAGTTAGCAGTACAAACCTACTACCAATAATTCAGCAAATGAAAAGGAGGAAGCAAAATATTTGGTAACTCATCATGCCTGTTGAGATTCAATCAACTCCACCTATCTGGTGAGAAGCCCTCCTTGTGTGAAAAAAACCCAAGAGACTAACTTTTTTCCTCCGATAGAAACATAATTTTGATATTATGACTGGTAGCCTAACATCTCATGCCTTCAGCATCCTGCATTTATTTTCTACAAGTTGTTCATTTTTTCAGGGAGGATCATGGAACAAAATTTTCCATTTGCTAAAATGCTCCTTCTGGGCATACAAGATGACAGCCTGTTTTACAATCCTTCTTTAAGAATGACAGACCTTTAACAAAAGCAGCAAAATTCACTACTGATTTAACTGGCTGGCTAACATACTTTCTGCCAGAGGACATAAATACATTATTAAAAAAAAAAACAACAACCAAACCAACAACAGAACCCCCAGCAAAAACCATGAAAAGCCTCAAGCAAAAACAAATTTTCTTTCTATAATTACAGAATCTAGTTTTATTTCAGAATTTTATATTTTCTTCCTCCCTTTGTTCTTCAAAGGGAAAGTGTGAAAACAACATATAAAATAGCCATTTGTGGACTATGTTAGGTCTTTCCTTCTCTCTCATCCCAGATTTTTGCAGCCACTGGCAAAATATCCATCTTCTCCAGAAATCCTGTTAAGAGTGAGAAGAATATGCTTAAGTACCATTTCAAGGTTCAACATTGATGGCACTTGAAACTTTTTCCTGTTAGATGTGATCTGACCCATTAAGGGAGGTCACCTACACCAGTGGGGAGCTCTGGCCTCCATGGCACTTCACACACAGGACATTGCTCAAGCCATCCCCAAGCAGCAAACCAGACTATCCAGTTGCACTATCATGGAGCTATACCGGACTCCACCAAGTGAATAAGCCTCCTCTCTGAACAACTCTTATGATTTAATTGAATTCATAATGTTGACACAGGGATACATGGATATTTCAGAGGATGGCAAAAAAGGGTTCCTAGTATAGCAGACTGCATAATACAGCTCTCCTTTTACTTTCTCCCAAGTTCAACAGGATTCCTTTGAATTTTGCAGATTCGCTTGAATTCATGCTGAAAACAGCATTCAAAAAAGCCCAAAGCTTCAAAACAGAGTTTATAGATTTGCCTGGTCTGGAAGTGATTGGACAGATGTTAAGACACATTCAGTTGTGATCTGGTTTTTGTGTATGTGTGTGAATTATTTTCTGACAGGGTCAACTTCTCTTCTTGAAGGGAAAGTCTCCCCAAGAGACACACCTATACTCACTCTAGGCTAACCTGTCAGATCCTTTCACATCACCCTTTTCTCCCTCTATAGCTCTGTCCAGACTGTACCTCTGGCAAGAGACAGGGAAAGAAAAACAAACCACAAACCCCAGAAATTATTTATTTATTTATTAACCTGGCCTTCATCTCTGAACAACTGAGGTGAGGAAGAATACAGCCTTGGTTCCAGCAGCAGCCAAAGCAGTTTGGTGTCTCTACATTGAGAGCACGCTACACCAAAATGGGTGAAGTTTTCATCCTTTTTCACAACTCATGGAAAAAGATGTCTCTGAGTCATGAGATAATCTGCCACTGATCTTGGAGAACTTTAACCACATGCCATTCTCCAGTCAAGGAGGATTATGAAATTATAATCCCTCTGTTAGATTAATTGAATTTGACTGATAAAGTTCTATGTTCTCTGGAATACAGGCCAAATCCTCTGGAGTAATATGCGTGTCCCCGAAGCCTGTAGATAATAACAGTAACACTTTTCATTAACTAGAAATTGTAACTGATGTACAAAGAAATATTAAAGATTTTTTTTTCTTGAGGAGCTACCTCACAATGTAGAAATATTTTTTACAATAGTTTTTCTACTTTAGGTAAGATTCTGTATAAAAATGAGAACGATTAAACAAGCAATGTGACAGCCCATGACTGACATTGTAGATTCCAATAATAAAAGATTTGGGATCTAAATACAGCTATGCATCTTGCCCTGTATCTACAGGAATAGGCCTGGTTATTGTTCTGGATTCATACATTATTTTATATTGACCTACAAGGAAAAAACTGCATCCTATTCACTCAGACTGGGAAGTCAAAACCTAGCCTCATAAATATAACCTCACATAGTTGCAGAAACTGCTGTTTACCTCTTCCAGCAGAACAGGCAGATCAACCATTGATAAATGCCAAGGGCCAGATGGATTCCATTCTTTCTCACACTGACCACAAAATCATCTGATCCAACTTTAATTACTTTCTTTTTTTTTTAATGCATCCCATAAACCTTTTGTTTTCTATTTTTGCACCAGGATCATCCATAAAGACGGTTTCACCTACCAGGAACGCATGGAGTTCAGACCTGTCATTTACAATAATGCAGTGCAATCTATCCTGTCTATTGTGAAAGCAATGACCAAGTTAGGAATCAGTTATGAAAACCCAGCTAGAATTGTGAGTATGATGCCCTTTCTCTTGAAATAGACATTAGAATACATTTTTTGTAATATAATAGTAGAGACTAATAGAACAAAGAGGCTTCAGTATTTGTTTTGTAAGAGTGGAAACTAAGTACTACTTGAGCTATACGTGACAAGATGTTCTTACTTTTTTTCTTTTCTCAAGACTGATGCCTGAGGTCTAACTTTGCCTAAACTGCCATTTTGTTGGTTACAAAAGAAATGTTCAACTTGCAAAGACAAAAGAAATTAAAAAAAGAACTTTTTCTTAGCTGCTTAGTCACTTATTTATTGCTATTGGGAAATGTAATAAACATTTCCCTTTTATGAACAAACCTTGGGGCTCAGCCATGTAAGGAAGGGTTATCTAGACATGTTGGGGATATTTCAGTTTGGCATTGCTCCTGGAGCAGAGACCTCCCCGTTGTACAGATGCAGCACTGGCACATCGGCATTGCAAAGAAGTGGAGTCTGACCTTCCTGACATGGTTAGCAATCCTATGCACAAGCTCACAGAGGAAAAACCACAGGAGGAAGACCTGCTATCTTCTGGCAATCACACTGAAATTTCAGGGACAGAAGTAAAGCAAAACCACATACTTTTCTTCTCAGTGCAATGATTTAGTCTATTGCCTGTAATTCAGACCTTGCTGAGAATTTCTAAGACCTGTCAGAATATCAGCTGGTTCCAGTTTTGGCAAATTCTGCCTATTCCCTAGGGGTTTATCTTACAGGGGATTATATCTGCTTATCTGAAAGAGCTTTTCTTGTTCCAGAAGTCTACAATTCATTACAATGACATGTGGTACTTTGACCTAAGAAATGATAAACAAATGCTTCAGAAGTTACTAAAGCTCATACAGTCATTTGACAAAATAGAAACTAAGTATTTTCTTCCTGTTTTCTTGATGAATGCAAGTAATTCAACCAAATGTAATGGTGCCCAAAAGCAGCACATGGTAAATAGGTTCATGTGAATGTGCTGCAACTTGGCCCGTCTCCTCAATTGTGATAGACACGTGTGCTGCATAAGGACCCATCTACCAGTCTACATGGCCTAGGAGAGCTGAACCTTGCAACACCTAGCCACAGGTCCTGGCTCAGCCTCTAGTATCCACTACATGGTCCAGATTCTGTTTGCCGTCTGTAACTGAGCTATGTTCTGCCTGTGCCCTGGTACTTTTCTCAACCCTGCCAAACCTTCTGAGAGGTTTACTCAACATCTATCATCTATGCACGTTTCATAGATACTATTTTCAAGGGATTTCACAGTCTGGGGAACTGGGAATTGAAAACTGTTGTTAAATAACCCAGTTCATTTCTTAGCATTATATATAACCGAATGCAGAAAATACAGCTTTTGTAAGTTTATCATTGACAGCACAGTAAGCTCATTCTTACTGTCATTGGCAGAATAGGCCTCTATGAATACAGTTTAATACACCTGTATAAAATATTTGCAGTGCCTGCCTTCTTTTCCCCCAGAACCACGTAAAAGCAACCTGGATATGAGTTTTAAAGAAAATAGACATTTCAGTCACATTTATCTGAATCAGCACTGAACATTGTCCTTTCTTCCAAAAACAAACTATTCTTACATTTTCTGCAAAATCATAAGCCATTTATAAGCTTGATTTGTTATGATATAAGCTTTGATTTCAGCTGGACTTTGTTCTTGCTGTGTTCTGGTCCAGATTTAGCTGCCTAAAGTCATCTAGTCCAAAGACTGGGCTTATCTTGGGCCCGAAAGCAATGGGTTTATCCATGTTCCAAGACTGCCTGCAAATGCCTCTTAGTGGTCCTGAAAGTGCCTCAGCATGTACTTTGAACAACATCTGTCCTGGGGAGAGAGGTATTTTTTCCTTCCTAAAGCGCCATTGCAATCTATTTTTAATACGAAAATCATCTGAAGTCTGTCTAAATCTCAGAGAGAAACAAAACATTACATATAAATCAGGGTTATGATAAACTCAGTCTGCCACTATCTTCCTTTTTTACATAAGCATCAAAATCCACAGTTGCCACCTTTTGCATAATAATCAATGAACCTTTACCGTACACCTGGAGTCTCTGAGCTCAAGGCTTCTCATTGTAGGCTATTCAACCAAAATACCCAACAATGAAGGAGGATAGCTATAATCATCAAATGATATGTGTTATCTTGAATAAGAGGACATTCTAGCTCTTATCTTGAAGCTGAACAAGTGTGTGCCCTGGAGAGCAGCCCTGGAGACAAATGAGAGGGGCACAGGAGAAAGCATGACTCGGTTCTGCTGATCCCAGGACTAAGTGAGAGGATGGGCATGTAAATGGAACCGACACTTAATTGTACAGCTATTGACCTTCCTCTTTCAAATGAAGGCAATTCTCTATTGGTTATTTCACCATTTTTTTTCCTCTTTCTCCATGCTAACTCAATTTCTCCAATATTTTAGAAAACCTGTAGGGTTTTATTTTTGATCAGTCTTTGACTTTTATAAAGTTTCCATAAATTGCAATTTCTGTTGAAACCTGAAGATATAGTATATTCCTAAAATGAATTTGTTACAAATCATTGTGAAGATGTTTTCTATTTTTGAGTGAAACATATTCCCTGACAAAACAGTGTCTGTCAGAATCCATTTATACTTTTGCAACTATTGACTGCAAGTCACTTCAGTTGTCTACTTATATGCTAGGAAGGAATTATATCCTGTAATTATCCACTGCTGTGGCAGTGTATCAAGTGACCCTCTTTTAATCATGCTCTCAATTTAAGCTGTTAATCACAGAAAAGAAATATTTTTAATGTAATAGATTACTTGAATTCTTTTTGGATTGACTGCAAAAGGAAGAAATTACAAAATAATACATCTAAAATATTTGGGATTTTATTCAGTTACAGGTTTCATCTTCCCCAAATAAAAAAAAACACATGGGAAATGCATTCGCTAGTTATATTCACTTTGCCACATTTCTCACTGTGGCCTAAAGCTAGAAATTTTTTCTTCCAAATACATTCAAAAATATATTTAGCTATATATTTCTGCTTTGAGGTAGTTAGAATATGTTTAAATTTTAAATATCCTTTTAAATTTAGTTTTTGATACCCAACTATTCTCTCTTACAATAAAAGCCTTCCTTCCAAGTTGGACCTTTTGTGAACACCTATGGTAAGATGAGACTGAGAACTTGTGTGAAGAAAACAAAACAAAACAATAAAAAGAGGAAAACTCTGTATCACAATTTAAGTCTAACCTTGGCACTAACTAAAGGGAAGTGAGCTTGTAAAAGGGTGCCTACATGTACAGGCGACTTCATCTACCTGGAAAAATTGGTGAAAATGACAAATTTTGCCCCTGCAGCTTATTGTAAACCAAGCACACCTTCAAGGAGGTGGAGGAGCATGGTGTGCTTGCACAATATTTACTGAAATTTCTCTTTAGGAAGATGAAAGGAAGCTGTGTGCCATGGCAACTGCTCTGGAGGATGGTGACATGTCTTCTGAATTGGTTGAACTCATCAAACAACTGTGGAGCGACAGCGGGACCCAGGCCTGCTTCGCAAGGGCAGCGGAGTACCAGCTCAATGACTCGGCAGCCTAGTAGGTGACACCAGCTGCAGGTGCTGAACAGCTGGCTATTACCACAGCGGACAGCATAGGAAGGCTTGTGACAAGAACCCTTCCTCTTGCAGAATAGCCTACAAAAATTATTCCTCGTTAACCTGAAAATGAATAAGGTTTTTTCCTAATGTTTATAATATATTAGAAATGTTTAACTGAAGGAAACATGTAAAAAACTAGGAGCTATTTGTTTCTGCAAGAATGTTTAAACCATAAAAAAAAAAAAAAGCTATTTGTCTCTAGGTAATTCTAAGATTGACAAAATAAGGGAAAAGGTGAATTGAAACAGCTTAGGTTTTCGAAGGTTGTACTTTGAATGTATAAATTTCAAGCTGCTAAACATAAGTCTGGAGAAAACTATAAAAAGTTTCCTCTAAACTAATCTAGCTGCATAGACGGCTGTTCCCTGGGCCATTACCATTTCAGCATCCAGCTGGTCTTGTCAGCCACTCTTCAACCTGGCAGCCCCAGTTTCCTTTCTGCAGCCTGGGAGGTGGCAGGCACATAAGCAGGGGACTAGGGCTGCTCAGCTCCGACTCCACGAAGGGTCAGCATTCAGCTGGAGTACATCTCCTGTCTTAGATACAGTCAGTAAGCTTAGACTTTTCAGGACTCCCTGGTTTGGTTGCTTCTACAGCTGTTCTTGCTGGCTAGAGTGGTCCTGCTCTGCTGTTTTCTCCCTAAGGTCATACAAGGCCCAGACTGGAGGTGTCACCTGGGTTGGAGTTTAACTAAAGTGCATAAATCTGACCCTAGACCTGGGGCAGAGGGTTGTTCCAGCTGAGATCCATCTTCCAAGATCTGCAGCTGGAGGTTTCTCTGCTCTTGCAGCTCCTCCTGCAGGCTGAGGGCACCTGCAGAGGGAAACCTGACAAGGTGTTGGGTATCCCTTCTACTGAGCAGGGGAAGGCATGGTCCGAATCTGGGCCAGGAGCCAGGCAAACTGAGGGCAGTAATAGCTCACTAACTGTAGATAGTAGAAGGGATATACATGAAAATAGTAAAAATTCTTCATCTCTTTATATCTTCAAAACAAGAATGAAGACCTTTCTGCAAGGTCTGAAGACCTAAACAAAGAAAATATTGCCTATGTTGATTTGTGCCTGATTTGGCAGTATTTTATGGCAGCCTTGTATTTCTATAGGAATAGTACAAAGCAATCTTTTGTTTCCTAACATATCCTTTCTGACAGGCTAATCTGCAGTTCCCAGCACTAAAAGCTTGTAACAAGTCAGTCATCGTACTTAAAAGGAAAACCACTCGTTGAAATTAAAAAAAATACCAAACCCAAAGCAAAAACCAACAACAAGAATAATAAAAAGCTAATGCAAAAAAAAAAAAGAATATATTACCTGTTTACCAGCTAACATTCTAGTGTGTACACTGTGCCTAGCAGATTAGGTTTGTTGCCTAAAAAGAAGATAGGACAGTCTAAAGTAATTCCCTATCAGTGTTATGGGCCATCCCACGTTTTAACCTGCAATAGGTTTCAGTATTTAAGGGAGCTAGTACAGACTGTAAAAGGAAACAATAATCATTATTTATTGTTAGAGTTATATTAAAAACAACGATATGTTTTTTATCTGCTTGAACACTTCTGAAAATCCTGCTAATCCTCTGCCTTCATCTTTTGGTACCTGATGCTTCTGAAAATCTAGCCTTTGGCTCTAAACCATTAAAATCTACTTAATTTTTGCCCTTGCTTCTGGGCTTCTAATGATCAGTTCAAAACTAGCTAGAGTCAATCAAACATCTAATGCTACATTTCAATTTCTTTTAAAACCAATAAGCTGTTCCTCAGCTCCTGTGAAACAGCTCCTACACAGAGTATTGATTTATGCCGTGTAAACTCTGACTTTCTGAGGTTATCTTCTCTGAGTCTTTTCGTTATTAATTCATGCTAATAAGTTTGATCACTGCCTTTCCTCTGTGTGTTTTAATTGAAAATAAAAGAGATCTTCTGTATAATAGAAAATCCCCCGTATGTCAAATATGGCTGGAATTTCTTCCTTAGACTCACCTGGAATTAATCCTGTTTTAAGATGGAGTGATGGGTAAGGCAGGGACAAAATCAGGATTATTAATCATGACCTTAAATGTCATTGTACAGCTACCAGTAGTACATGGTGCTTCTTGCTTGCTCAGTCACTTGCCTCTTAGGGTAGCATTTGTGTCACCTAATTCAAGCCAAGCAAAGATCAGGCGTTTAGAGCAACCAACTAGTTTGCATTCCCCCTTTTGCCAGTGGAGAGCCGTCCTGCAGAGTGTCCCCTGGGAGCTGCCTACAGCTCTAGGAAGAATCTGAAGGTGCCTCTCTTGCTCCATTAACTAGATAATTAACTTGGTCTGATTTTTTATGCAACTAAAATTGGCTGTGTTGAATTGAACCTAGGTATTTGTGAATAGGAATTATCAGATCTTTATAATGAATTTTACATACAAGTGTTTATTTTAGTGCTCCCATGCCTTATAAATCGCAAAATGTCTTTTGTTTCTGCCTTCCACAAAGATGAGCTGAGATGAGTTTGCCTCAGGACCTTCTCAGAGAACTGGAGCTATATTGCATTTTTTTTTATAAAACAGATTGTTTCCTGGACTCAGATAATAGGCAAACATTGAATTACTCAGATCAACTTCAGCACACCTTGCTGAGTGGATTCAGTCTATTCAACTTAAAATAAGAAAATCCCATTTCCAAGCATTACTTATAAATCGCCATATGGAAGATTCTAGCTTTTAAAATACTTATTTTATTTTATTTTTTTTTTTTTACTTACAGATATATTAAATATTGCAGACAATGATGATGAGCTGTGAGATTTGTTTTGGTACTTGTCTGGTTAAACTGAAGAGCAGAACTTCATGCTGGGCAGACTTTGTGTTAGAGAAGAAAAAAAAAAGGCATGAAGCCTAATAAACATTAGAGAGAATGTGTTTTGTTTGTCAGAGACAAGAGGCTACAAATGGAAAAGTGCCAACTGGGACACCGAAAGCTTGAAAATGCTTCAACTATTTTATGTGTTTTCTTGCTTTTGGCTTTGTTCTTTATGTGAATATTAGTAGTTAAAAGGTAGGAAGCTACCCAGAAATCACCTCTTCTTTTCCTTTTGTCAATTCATAACCTCTTTACCCAGATTCCTAGACTAGCCAGTAGGATTCATAGGCTCTGTCCTGCCAGTTCAAGAAACCTACATGGCCCTGGAAGAGATAGGAGAAGGGTCAGTGGTAGGACAAGAACAGGCTTCAAAGATCTGGTTTGGATTCTTGTTTCATGCAGATGTTATCTTCGTTTGCCAGACATAAGACCAGATAATCCATTCTTTTCTGGGGGGTTGTGAGTATACCAACCTAGGGGGTCCTCAGCATCATTGAAGCTTGTGGTTTTGATTACAAAATATATTTTTTTAAAAACATCATGTACCTTCCTCTTGTGAAGTGATACGTGTGCAGGGAAAGCAGCCCCTAAATGTGAATTCCTCCAAAATATCACACCCTCCCTTTCACTTAGGAAGGAAGATACGTTTGAACAGGTCTGATAGGCTGCAATAACTTCTACTCAATCTGCTTCTGAAAGATGCTTGTGTTTCTCCTGTGGTGGCAATTCCCACCTCCTGAAAGCAAACGGACAAAAATCCTTTCCTGACAAGGTCGTTTTTTAACATCCCTGAGGAAAATAAGGATTTTCCTGAACTGAAATTCTCAGAAAGATGTTTATTATATACAACTACATTACACTTCTATATACAAGAAAAAAAAAAAAGAAAAGAAAAAAAGGCTCTGGAATGTGGATCTAGATTGTATAAAAACAAATACTATTGTAATTAAATGTGTAATTTACACAAAATATTTGAAAGCGGCTCAATATGAAGTGATTATGTAATGTTCATTTCACCTTTTGAATTAACCAGTCACCATTTCTTTTTACTCTCCTTAGTTACCTCAACGATTTGGATAGGTTAGCAATGCCGGCCTATGTGCCTAGTGAGCAAGATGTTTTGCACTCCAGAGTGAAAACAACTGGGATTATAGAGACTCAGTTTTCTTTCAAGGATTTGAACTTCAGGTACAAAAGCTATATTTGACAGTCTTCTGTGGTTTTATCTTTCTTAAGTATTTTCTTTAAAAGGTATTGACCTATTATAATATTGTTAATCCCATTGCTATATCCTTGAATCCACCCTTATTTAATATTTTTAATCAGCCAAAAAAGCAAGATATTTTAGTACCAGCACTCCAACTTTAAGCATATAATGGACTGTTAAGAGATCTCAGAATTTCAAATTCTAAAAGGACATTTTTACATATGTAAGTGTTTAAAAAGCATTATTTGTATCCTGCCATTTGAATAACTGTTTGTGACATTTATGAAATTTGCCTACCTAAATCTCCTTAACAGCATGCAAAACATTTGATGACTACTAATTTGCATGTATTCTCAACCTTTCACTCTCTTCTTTTGAGAACGGAAATAACTGCTCTTAACACTGGAATGCATTACAGTTGGCAAAAAAAATAAAAAAATCTGTCCCATGGGAAATTTCAGTATTAGCATTCATGCCTTCATGCTCTTTTAAGATGAAAAGCAAAACGTTCAGACAAAAATCCTGACAATGTCCCTGAGAAATTTGACTGAAGATAATTGACACTTTCAGGTGCTCAAGATCTTGTTATGCTTAGTGAACCAATTAAAAACATCTAGTTCCACATGAAAATGTATTTGAAAGAATTATTATAGTTTCAGAGTTCTATAATGCTTTTCTCTATGGACTGAATTCCATCTAATTCTTAATTTAAAGGCTGGGGTGCATATTGAGGAATGTTGTCTAGACAAGGAACTGCAGAGATAGACAGAAGTAAAAAGCACCAGGATAATAACTTTTACATTTTCCATTTAGCTTCTTTTTTTCTTCTCATGTTGCAATTAAACAACCCCCAAACCATCTATGCTACCGCACAGATGTTTTGACATAACAGAGATTACATATACAAAATAAGATTCTGAAGTAGATGCCCTACAAATAAATTATTATCACCTATTAATACACTGATCACTCGTGAAAATTCAGCACTTACCCACAAATGCTACAGTGCAAGTCGTAGACATCATCCTCTTTTTCTCTGATTAACATATTTCCAGACAGCTTTGTACACTCGAAATCTGAGCACCTTCAGTTACAACAAGTTTATGTAAGAAATAAAAAGAAGATCAGGATGGAGAAAGAAATCATCAGAATACAAACCCCCTTTGACATGAATGCCACTAGTCCTGATATTAGAATATCAGAATTGGTGTCTAGGTCCAACTGAAATGAAACACAACTGAGAATTAAGTTATCTGAGTGTCTGTAAACAAGAGGAAGGCTCCTAATGCCACCACAAACACAAAAAACCACTGTGTGCAGCCTCTCTGCTATGCATCACAGTAGTGTTATGTAAGTAAATTCATTGGTGGTTTTAGGCACTTAAGTAATACAAGATAAAAACATTACAAAATAGCCTAAGGGGTTTGAGCTTCTATAGGGATGCAGAGCAGCTATAAATCCATCTTAACCAGCCAGTTAATGCTACTTTGCATTGCCAGAGCAATGCAAAACAGCTGAGGGATCCTGATGACTCTGCACTTAGTTCCAAAGAAACCTCTTAGTACCAAAGAAACATCTGTAAAGAGAGGAACGCTTCCACATTCAGAGTGAGTTTTGGTTGATGTACTTAAATGAGGTTTGGGGTCACAAGCCATACATGGGTAAAAAGAAAACTTGAACAGATGCCTCATTCACTAAACACTTGTCCCTCTTCTGAACTGAATGAGGCAGAAAACATTTTGTATCTGTGCAGTAAAAGTCTAAATCCCAGTATTGCTCCAGGGAACTGAATTACAGTTGCACAGACAACATTCCTTATTATTTGCTGTCTTCTTAATGGTTAGTTTGCTGATTTAGTGTAATTTAGCTTTCTTGTGCTCTTCAATTTATTTCATTAATGTTGACTTTAATTTCCAAAGCTCAAAACATACTTAAATATTTTTTAAAAGTAGGTCTGATCTTCATAGGTCCTCTCCTGCTGTCATTTCCACTGATGTGCTAGGAAGAGTTTGACTGAAGTCAGGCAAGCTTTATTTTAGTCTTCAGGTCTCACCATATGTACGATTAGGACAAATGAACATACAGCTAGTCCCATATGTGTTTCCAAGTTTTCCAAAAGCAGTGCTGGGAAAATATAGAGCTTTCAAGACTAACTTTGGCTGTCTTGGTAAAAGAAAAATACATTTTCTACCACTCACAGAGGGACTTCTGTTTTACATGTGCATATGTTAAGTTCTGGGCTGACAAGAGAACAGCTAAGCAAACTAAGGTTAGTACAATAAAAACTGCCCCTAAGCATTGCCTCTGGCCTTGATCTTGTCCTATTTTAACTGACTTCTCATGAATATTCACAAGGCCATAGGCTAAAAGCTTGCAGGAAGTGAATACAAATTCATATGATTATGTATGTGTGCGAAACTTTAGTGCAGACTAAATTTTGGAGCTTTTTTCCCCCTATAACCCTGATTTCAGAATAACAAGCAATAAATCAAGGAAGATACGTAATGGCAGGTGACTTTCGGGCACTAATCACAGCCAAAAGTCAAGATGCTTTACTCACACTGACCGCACTCTTCAGTAGGCATACTGAATTCAGTAAAGATATGCTTGGAAGAATGCCTTTACTGTTATCAAAACCTTGCTCCACAAGAGCTTCCTGATTTCCTAATAATTCACATCTATAGACACCCAAGGATCAGACAAAGAGATGAAATATACTAGAAAAAAATAATTTTTTCTAATTACACCTCAGCTGCAGAAACAGTTCATCACGAGCATTGGGAAGAGTTTCATTTCTTCTAAGCAGGATGAAAAATGATAAACAATAATCTTTGTTTCCATCAGCTGCATTGCTGATGGTGAAGAAAAGAGGATCAATACACTGGAAAAAACGGTGTTTCAGTAACAAATTATTCTTGCTCTGTTTATTACTGACATGATTTTTTCATATTGAATCCCAATATTTTCATTGCTATAAAAACTGAGTTGTGTTTAATTTTCAGATACTGCAGGAGATACATTCAGAGAGTAAGATCTAATGCAGTTTCTTGAAGGAAGGGGTAATGCAACAGGGGATTTAGGCTTTACAGTTTTAAGTTCAACAACAGGCAGCACAGGGAAAAGTCATCATGCACACAAGGAAACAGAAAAAGTAAGGGTAGGATAAATTTGATTTTGTACATGTTTTTTTTCCTTTCTAATGCACTTGAAAAGTGTTCATGTTTGGCACCTTTTATGTCAGAAAAATAGTGAAAAGAAAGCCCTATCCCCTACCACTGAAGAACCGCAAATATAAGTGTGAATTTTGAAAGCTAGCGCTAAGCAGAGCAATTGTAACTTTGATAACAGCTCCATCTCAGCTGGGCCCCAACGAGGGCCCTAACTAGGTCCCAGACAGGTATGCCTAGCTGGCTTTGGATCCCATACAAAGAGTCCATAAAAAGTTCGTATGTGTCTACCCAAAGGTAGTAATTTCTGGCAAAGACTGAAGGAAATTAATGCAGAAGAGGACAGCCCTACATTTTCCTCTCTACAAATGAAGGGATTCCTGCTCCCCATGAATTGCTGCTTAAACAGCAACTAATGAGATCAACAGGGCAGAGACCCCCCTCGACAGAGGCACATGCTACAGGTTATACAGCTGATTGTGCCAGGACAATGAACAGATGACTAAATATAGATCACCACCGGCCAATTAAACATAACCAATGGGTCAACCCATGACCAGCTTCCAGTCATATGCCTTATCGATCAATGTGTCAGTTCACTACAATCAAAACCATGAAGTAACAAATTACTGTGGATTTAAGGGTCTTCTGTCAATGTTTCATGTATGAACTCTGTCCTGAATACATCCTTGCCTGCAAGGCTTAGTGCTGCCTTGAGCTCTTATGCAGAGCCCCACTTCCTCAACATGGAGTGCGACCTGGAAATACTGAATGTATTTCCTATATGCAGTTATTTAAGCCTTTACATTTCATTTTGTGCCCACTACAAAGCCATAAATAATATATAGTACTCAACCTTGTGGGGAAGAAACAGACCAATATTTGGGAAAGCTGGATATTTGATTGTCATTCACCTCCAGTTGGACTCTGCACATTAACAGCATGACTACATTCTTACCAGCTAGTGCTTTACATTGTACGTATGTTATTTTTTCTGCAAAGGATGTTTGATGTGGGTGGACAGCGATCAGAGAGAAGAAAGTGGATTCATTGCTTTGAGGGAGTTACTTGCATCATATTCTGTGCTGCACTCAGTGCCTATGACATGGTTCTGGCGGAAGATAAAGAAGTGGTGAGTCAGAAGAGACAAACAACCCTTTCTGCTGCTAAGTTTTTATGTACTCTCTCATGGCATATTAGAACTATTCCTGTTCCCTGATAACCATTTAAAGGCTATTATGCTGTATTGGTTCTTGCCAGCAAAAAGCATTACAGTAAAAATGACATATGGGGACGAGATTTATCAGTCTCTTATGTTTACCTTTTGCATCTCGCAGAACAGAATGCATGAAAGCCTTCAGCTGTTCAACAGCATCTGCAACCACAAGTGCTTTGCAGCCACTTCCATTGTGCTGTTTCTAAACAAAAAAGACCTCTTTCAAGAGAAAATAACAAAAGTTCATCTGAATATCTGCTTTCCTGAGTATAATGGTAAGTTTGGTGTTTTCAGAAGAAAATACATTCAGATGATTAGTGTAGGCCATGCATTAAAGACTGAGACTTTGACTCAGGTCACCTCTATATATCCATTTAAATGCTAAGCATCTTATGTAAGCATCTAGCCTTTCTCTCAAAAGGATGGTATGGGACAGACACGGCCAGAATCCGATTCATCTACTCATGATGCTTATCCTAGGGTGGGTCATCACTCTCTGGAGATGTTTATTTCTCTCTATTGGTGGTAGAGGAAGCTGAGAGAACTAGAAGTTTCAGATGGCTGAAGTGCGGTGTGATGAACCCACCCAACATTTCAGTTCAAGTCAGTGGCTTATCACTCACACACACCATACCTGAATCCAAGTTTTTTGTCCCTATTTTGAAAACCCATTCCATAAAGGAACTCTGCCTCTTTTTGTATGTCACAGTGGTGTCTACAGGTAATAAAATCAGCAGCTGTTCCCAGTTAGTGCAAGAGAATATATGAGGCTATGTCAGAAAGTGCCAGAGGAAAACCAGAATCTGTTGGTATTTTAGTCTTAACCTAATGTATTTGGGATAGGGAGTGTCCAGAATGAAGCATACTTAAAGCAATATTATTAGAAGACAGGTTCTGTGCACTTCCTGAAAACCAGCTCCTTCACTCCCTTTCTCAGGACACATCAACACAGCAACCCAAAATCGCTCAGTGTTTCACTGGGATAATCAAACATTATGTGCTAGACTCAGTGCCGATACGCCCCTTTACACTGCCTGAGGCTTCAGAAGGAAGGGAACCAGCAAGGGCTCTCAGCAGCAGCCTGCCTCCAGGAGTCTCATCCTGCTCCAGACCTACAGCAAGTCCACCGTACCAGTGTGTTCAGACCTGCTGCTGTTCTAAAGGAGTACTACCGAAAGGCAGAAAAGCTGCATGAAGAAATTATGACTGAATATATAAGCATCTGAATTTTTCCCTTTTTCCTTCTTCATTTCTTTGTCTCTTCAGTTTTGTTCTTCCCACCAATTTTGTCTTTCTACCTGTTTCCCTTTGAATTTATGGTCCTGCCTTTTTTATTCTGTTTCTCTCACTTTCTGCTCTGTCTCTCTAAGGTCCTTAACTGCTTCACACTGACTTACTGAGGAGCGTTTCACTTCAGAAATGAGGACTTCTAGTTAGGCATTGACATTTAAATTTAGGTGGGCAATTTAGACACAAGATTTTCATACTTAATGCATAAACTTAATTCCCTTTAGAGACGAAGAAAAGAAAGAAAGAACAAAGAGAAACAAAGAATTCTTGTTAGCAGCTGTAAGGAAGTACCAGTTGAAATGTGTCTTCTCTTTCTTTTACTGTTCTCTCCACTAGGACTAAATACATTTGAAGATGCTGGAAATTACATCAAGAAACAATTCCTAGACTTGAACATAAGAAAAGAAGATAAAGAGATATATTCCCACTTGACATGTGCCACGGACACCCAGAATGTCAAGTTTGTATTTGATGCAGTTACAGACATAATAATCAAAGAAAATCTGAAAGACTGTGGGCTTTTCTAGCCATTCATTTCCTTGCTCATAGCCTGACTTCATCTCAGTCCACTTTCCTGTCTTCATCCTGTGTGCTGGCTGAAATAAAAAAGTCTAGGGAAGAAACAATATCAATTAGGCTTTCGATAACTGTCAGCTGAAGCCTTGGGTATAGCCTGTGCAGTGCAGACCCACACGAACTTTATGTGGCAAGATTCAGAAAAATGTTCCTGCTCCACAGAGATGCTATCTGCTGATAAATCCTACTGGAATCAAAGGGAAATCCCTATTTTAATCAGCATGATTTGAAGGTAATGAGCACTTCTCAGGAAACTGGGGACACCTCAGTATCCTGTGTTTTCTAGTGGTGGGAGAAAAGGATAATATATAACAGATAACTGACTTTTATTTAAATTTGAAGCCTTAAGAAAGCTATAGCATTAAACAGTATCAATAGACAATTTCCGTTCAGTACTCTCTTGTTTTCATGTTCTATACACAACTAAAAATAACATACCATTAATTCAACAAAGGCAACCCCCTCCCCAACCTAACTGGTATATGAAAAAGAGGAGTGCAAATCTGAGTGTTTAATTCTACTGTTTTGTTAGAACAGCTGAGGGACATGTACATAAAAACTGTATTATAAAATTCACAAAAGCTTCTATCCAGTTTGGAAAAAATAAAACTCAGGAAGATGGAGACAAGTTTTTTCAATCCCTAAAGGAGAAAAAAATATTATACTGTCAGTTCCTGCATAGGCCATAAAGGCAAGTTGAAACATTTTTTTTAACAGTTAAAGGTGAGACTTTTATTTTAAATAATAATTAATAGTCCTGCTGTTGGACAGCTTCTCCAGTGCCCTGTGACTGCAACAGTCATTTCCACCAGCGCAGAGCAGATGTAAACCCACAGACCTTGTGGCAGAAATACATCCTTGGGAGTTTGGTGCAGAGATCCACTCTCTATGCAAAGAACTTGCTAATGAAGAACTGTTCCTCCATAATTCCTCCTGATTTACTGTGACTATAACTACAGAAAATATTTAACTATGTTAAACAGAATGGCTGTTCTAAATATATTCAACTGAATTTTGAAATTTGGTCTTAAAACAATACTCACTTTTGAAATCTAATCACTGATAAAATGTTTCCTCTTTTTTTTTCTCTTTTTTTTTTTTCTAAAAGACACTTTAATTTTTACCATACACTCACTGCGTTCTGGTTAATCTAATTGTTGAAAACAGTGGAACAGGCAACTTGGTCACTGAACAACAGAGTCCTGCAAACTGTCCACAGAAGCAAGTCCATTGGCAGGTCTCCCAGCAGAAGTAGGAAGTGGAAAGCTAAAATAAATTTGCACTGCCTGGACTTCTATCGCTGCCTGATCTGTAATGCTTCACTTGATTCATTCCTTGTTTGTATTGAAAATAATGGATTTCCAGTGATAAGGTTTCTGCATTTATTTGCAGCAATAAATCTAATTTAAAATGAATAATTTGAACTATGGTGGCATCAACATTAATTTCTAGATCCCTGATGGTATAATAAAAGCCGAGATCTTTAAAAAACAAATTCATGAGCAAACACATCTCTCAAACGTATTCCTCAGGCAAATGTCTAAGACATCGGAGGGACTTTAGCCTGAAAGTTAAAACAGGTAGGACTGTACAGATTGGGTCCTACTTATGATTTAAGTTGTTAGGCTGGCCTAAGTGCCTGAGTTTCTGGCAAACCAGTGACAGGAGTGAGCTCTAGGCTTTGCGATCCTTCAAGAGAAACGGCTGCAGGTGGTGTCACGGGGCTCCCTGAGGGGCTGGAGGGCAGGACAGGGTGTGGGGTGCTCCCGCAGCCCAGCCGGCTGCTCCGGCTCCCAGTGACACCAGTGCTCTGGGGCGCGGGAGCGCGGCGGGGCTGGGTGCCTGCACCCAGCACTGCATGCAGGTGTGCTGCATGGGTCTGCCAGGGACAGGCCGATCGCAATGGGCGGCTCTATACCCAATAATCCCGATCCGGGAAGAGCGGGCGAGTGGGTGGCCCAGGGCCATGCCACAGGGGTGTCTGGCCTCCCCTAGGGCTGCCTGCAGGACCCTGCTCTCCTCAAGGCTGGCTAATCCTTTAAATTCATTAAATAGGTCCCAATTGAACTTGTGGAATCACTGAGCGTCTAAATTCAGGCACCAGCCAGTGGTTGGCAGTGCCAGACCTGCGCTGCCAGGCACCTAGCACTGCAGCCTGACCCTGCCATAGCCCTGCAGTGACCTGAACTAAGCCTGAATTCTCAGGGAGGGTCAAAAAGTGAGCCATGAGGAGGACTACAGTGAACAGGCTGTACTTGTGGGGAGGAGGAAGAGGGAAGACCATGATCCCGCCAGGTGTTTTTCATACATGGTAGACTTTTTATACTTTTCTCTCCATGTGCACACAGAAACACCATCTTCCCATTTTTGTTGAAAACTTGTTAGTACTCACAAGGGAAAGAAACCTTTGAGACCAGATGAAAACAAGAAACATGACTTCCAGAGAAAAGACAGCCAGAGGTTTCTGAAAACCTTCCCAGGGATGTGTCTCTGCTTGCCATAGAAAAGGCACTAAATAATAGATAACAACTTTCCCACTCCCTAACCCTAACTGCATCTTTTGCTTTAGCTAGAAATGAAGTTCATCCCATGAGAAGAGAATGCTGAAGAATCATAGAATCATAGAATGGTTTAGATTGGAAGGGACCTTTAGAGACCATCTAGTCCAACCCCCCTGCAGTGAGCAGGGACATCTTCAACTACCTCAGGTTGCTCAGAGCCCCGTCCAACCTGACCTTGAATGTTTCCAGGGATGGGTATCTACCACCTCTCTGAGCAACCCCTTCCAGTGTTTCATCACCCTCCATGTAAAAAATTTCTTTCTTATATCCAGCCTAAATCTACCCTCCTTTAGTTTAAAACCATTACCCCTTGTCCTGTCACAGCAGGCCTTGCTAAAGAGATTGCCCCATCCTTCCTATAGTCCCCCTTCAAGCACTGAAAGGCCACAAAAAGGTCTCCCCGCAGCCTTCTCTTCTCCAGGCTGAACAACCCCAGCTCTCTCAGCCTGTCCTCGTAGGAGAGGTGTCCTAGCCCTTGGATCATTTCTGTGGCCCTCCTCTGGACCCGCTCCAACAGGTCCATGCCCTTCCTGTGCTGAGGACCCCAGAGCTGGACGCAGCACTACAGGTGGGGTCTCACCAGAGCAGGGCAGAGGGGTAGAATCACCTCCCTCGACCTGCTGGCCACGCTTCTTGTGATGCAGCCCAGGATACCATTGTCCTTCTGGGCTGCAAGAGCACATTGTAGGCTCATGTCCAGCTTTTCATCCACCAGTCCTCCCAGGTCCTTCTCCACAGGGCTGCTCCCA